>VXBH01007125.1:36441-55746 GCA_013400035.1 Rynchops niger | reverse complement strand
AAAAAAAAAAAAATCCATACCACGATAAAGCTTGGGGGGGGGAAACCGAAAACAGAGGTTGCCACCCATCCCCACGTTAGTCCTGTTGAGCTCTCAGGAGCTTTGAAAGGATCTGATTCAAACAGCACTTTGTGAGGGAGCAAACGAGGGACAATCCCGTTGGGACGGTTTTACCATCCACATCATCTACGTGCAAACCAAGCACCTTTGCAGAAGAACGGCAGGCTTTTCAAACATTCCCCCCTCTTGGACGAAACCTCGGTGGTTGACCTCAAAAAGCCCTTTAGAAGTAACAAGAAAGAGGTCGTTTGCAGGACGCGGAGCAGTATGGCTGCTTGACCATTCAGACCCACAGAGAGACTTGGTGTATTCAGCGCGCCCCGACCAGCGGTTCAAGCGTGCTCATGGAAGCACCGAAAGGAATTGCAAACACCCCGCCTTGAGCGGAGCACAGCCCGCGAACTGCCTGTTCAGAAGGGAGGTTGAAGCGACCAGCCTCCCGCTGCTCAGCTGCTGTTTTAAGTCAGCACTTCTCCATCATGGCACGGTGCTCGGGCTGTAGGCTACAGCTGCACTGGCTTTAGTTTTTACAGTGACAGTAGGCTGTTAACACCTGATCACATTCCCGTAGCGCTGTTGAAATAGATACCCCTTCCCCTCCCCAAAATCAGGGGAAAGAGATCCAGACTCACCAAGTTTTGTTCACAGAGGCCGTGGAATTGCTGGAACTTCTGTGACATTAGTAACTGTGCGCTGCCCACTGCACTCAGGACTTTTCCTAAGACTATGGGGGAGAAAAAGAAAAGAAGGAGATCTCAGTTGAACAGAATATTAAATGCAGCAATGAATCCAGGTGTTTCTGGAGCAAAGAATCACTCTTGATTCATTAGAAAAGGAGTTTCAGAGACCCCCCCCAAGGAAGTAACTGCTCTCAGGAAAAGAAGCAGTATTGAAACTATAATCTACAGGCGTCTGCCATCTCTCACTGCTCCTTCTAGAGCAGGTCAAAAGCAGGCCAGACCGAGAACGCTACATCAGAGTCTGCAGAAACTGCAAAACTTAAGCTGCCTTCAGCCCATCAGACATGCCGCCAGCGCAGTGTCAGGGAGCAGATCTGCTGGCAGATCACAACCGCCTCTTCCACTCGTGCACGAGGTGAAGGTGGCAAGGGGCAGGAGAACCGTCTCCAACCTCCATTTACTAGGAAGGGAGTTGCTGGCAGGCTGGGGCTTTTAATAACCCAGGACTTTATGCTGCTCTTAGTGGGGTTTTCAAGAAGCCTCTGGGTATGGCAACGTTCCTCTGCCCATTAACGGAAAAAACACCGTACAGGCTTTTCCCTTCCAAAGGCAGGGTTGAGAGACCCACAGTGCGTGCAACTGCACCATGAACAGGGAAGAACTGATTCCCCTTCTCCTCCCTGGTCTGCTGCCGCACCGCCTGTTTATAGATCTTGGTGGGACAAGTGTAAACTGGGCGCCCTCTGTACTCACCAAGTTCTCTGTTACAGAACCTACTAGGAAATTGCTCTTGGAGGTCACAGATATAATGCCGTGCTAGTCTTGGTGTCTTTTCTTGCCACAAGCGAAACAAGGGCATCCCCCAAAGCAGGGAGAGCCCTGGCACTGCCGGTCCAGTTTGCAGCCAGTGCGGCATCTTAGTGCAATAGGATCAGAGATGAGCTCCCCTGAGCCCTAGCCATGACAGCGAGCTACGACTCTCACCATTATTTCACCTTTCGCAGGTATCAAAAAAAAAAAAGTCAGCCAGACTCAAATCACTCAAACCAAAGATCCTGCCCTCTGCAGCCTAGTCACCTACTTCTGTCACTCTGTACGCACCATCGGCACGACTGCAAGAAGCACAGGTTTTGCCAACCCATTTGAAAATAACGGGACAAACCTAATTGGGACGGAACCCAACAAAATCAAGCGGCCTTGTATTCCCTGTGCGTGCGCTTCTGGGGTATTTAGCACAAATTCAGGGAAGCTTTCCCACACGAAGAAACCTCCTCTTTGCCATAAGGACAAGTGCACCGATTCAACCGATCAAAGCAGCTCAGAAGTCACGTTCATTCTGCCCCACTGCCAACTAAACTTTCACCTGCCCGCCGGAGTACAACGGGTTAGGCAGGGAGAAAGAGCCCACAGCCTCCCCGAAAGCAGTCCGTTTAAGCTGTTAGCAGTTTTGAATGGTCAGAAGCTGCACCATCCCCTAAAAGCCTTCTATGCTGCACCACAGTATTATGCTAGAGGAGAAAAAAACCCCCACGTTCCTCGTCCCATACTCATCTCCACGTTCTGTCTGTAGGCTATCAGCAATTTAACCGCAGAAAGCTGATCCAGTATTCTGTCGTAACTCTTTCGGGAGGGAGGAGCCGCTAGGCTGCTCCGGTCTCGTGTCCAAAGGCTGACGATACCTACCTTCTTCAGAGAGATTGTTCTCTTTGGTCTCCTGGTCCATCTGGCGGCACCAGCCTTCTAACCGCTCTGTTTCTGCCTGCAGCAGCTTCAGAAACCAGTACCCATCCCGCCGGCAGGCTCCTGGCTGTGTGGGTTCTGATGGCGAGGTGGAGGACGTCTCAAGCCAGGGGTCAGGAGGAGGGAGAGAGGAAGGCTCCAGGGCTGGGTCATTGTTTTCTCCATAGGAGAGGTTTCTCTTAATCTGTGAGGGCTTGGCTGGTTGCCTGGTAGCGGCATCAACACCAACGGAGTTGTTGTGTTGGGGGCACTCAGCGAGGCTTCTCTCAGATGATTTACAGCTAGAGTTACTAGGTTCCTGCGTGTCAGAGTCTGTGTCCTGTTTGGAGGACATGCTGCGAGAGTGGCTGTTTCTGGAGAGACCAAAGAAGCAGAAATTAAATAGCAGAACTCAACCTGGCTGGCCTCACGCAGACAGTGAATATGCATTTGTTTATTGCGCCCGCAGCTGAGCCTCACCCTGCCCCTCCTCACACACAAACACACCCCACACATTCAGACAGACAAAATTATAAGGTTGCCTGCTTACTGCAATAGGCCGTTCAGGCGAGAGGACTGACGCACGTCTATAATTACATCTTGGACTTTTTTTTTTTTTTTAAATTTCAAACTCCCATCGATTTGGCTGTTTACAGAACAAGTGTTTTTCGCAGTGGGTGTGTGCTGTGGAGGAAGAGCTCTCCATGGGCCCCCGTTCAACACCACTCATATTGGAACAAAGAAGGGGAAAAGGCCTAAGCAAAAGTGGGGGAAGCGCAATTTAAAAGAAAGGAAACTACAAAAGCTTGCGTCTTTCACTTACCGCCACTCGTCCTCTACCTGTACCCCGATGGACTGGAATTTGGTGGCTGGTGGAGGAGGCTCCTCTTTTGCCACTGGCTGAAGGCAGTCAACCTTATAAAACGAAAAAAATACAGACAAAAACAGACACAAGAACTTGCTGCTGGAATTCACATTAGTAGACCAGGGGTGCGGCACGCACACACAGCATGCTGACACCACACGCCAACCGGAGGGGTCCTCTTAGGAGAAGCACAAGGCTGCTGCTCGGGGCTGCCCCCACTCGAGCATCAGGACCGTATCCTGCCAGGTATCTGCTCTAAGAGATGGCTCTGCCGTCCACCGCTGTTCGCATGGCTGCGGCACGCCGGGGAAGGGCCGCGTCCCCCCAAAGGAGCAGCTGCATGCATGGCATCCGACATGGGCAAAGGCCAAGAGATGGCAGCGATCTGATTAAGACTGACAGCAAAGCCCAGCCTCCTCTCTCCCCGGGATTGACACCCTCCATAGCTCTGGATAAGAGGGTTAGAAGGTTTTAGGAAGGAAATCCAGGCTCTGGGGCAGGTGGCTTGGGAACCAGCTCAGAAACAGAAGAGGAGAGGAATGCAGTCAGCCTCTCCAATGCAAGTTCTCTTGCCTTGCTGCCCCTTCAGGATGTGTTTTGCCCCACTAGCCCTGCAGAAAAGCCTTCGCTATCACACGTACCTAACTGGCCAGCCAGTCTCTCTGTAAAACCAATGGAGAACTTGTTCTGTGCACACACACGTGGTGGTGGCTCAAAGCCCAGATCCTGCATTTAGACTTGCCCAAGCGCTCACGTTCCTGTCTGCAGGAAACAGCCTGCAGCACTGAACCAGCACTTTGGGACAGACCAAGTTTGCTTGCGGCAGTCAGCCATCCGTAACCGCCTGCAATCTGTCCACCAGAAGAGTGGACAATGGCAGGTGACTGAAGCTTTGCTCAATAAAGCATGGGTTTACGCTACTCAACGGGTTCTCATTTGACTACACCATCAACAGCTTATTTCTATTGATTTTCACAGAGTTAAATGCTTCCAGCAAGAGAAGCAGCATCCTGCTGGGAATGGAAGACAGCAAGGAATTGCTCTCCCCTTCCTACAGCCCTGGGATCATTTGGCACTGCAGCAGCCCATACTACGTGGTTGTCAAGTGGAAGGGCCCACCTCTCAGAAGAGAGTTGTCTCTAGAACCACAACGGACAAGGAGCAGATTGATGGGAAGTAATACACGGTACAGAGCACAGGGATACTAATGGCGAAAGGCCTCTTCAGAGGGACTCACCCAGTTAACACGGTCCCACTGCTTTATGAAACTTTTTAATTTTGTACTAAAAGAGCTTAGTCATTTCTGGTCTGCTATGGAAAGCCTCTGCTGCATTGCACCCCTGGGAACACAGGAAGTTAGTTTGACGAGGCAGTTAGTGTCTCTTGCTATTCTGAGCGAGTTCAGATGCACACCTGGTCACACAAAATGCACACGCTAAATGGATGGGGTAAAGACATTCCTTAGGACAAAGGAGAACAAACTATTCCATACTTGTATTCCTATAGACGACAGCTTTCTTTTGGGGATATTCTCCACTTTAGGCTCTTCGCTAGTCAGAGTCCCTTTATCACTTTTCAAAGTTGCATTTTTCTGGGGTAACTCCGGAGTCTCTCTCGCTGGAGTCACGACGCTCCCCCTCGTCACACTGGGCGTCCTAGTGCTGTCCAAGCTGTCCGAAGAATTGCTGAGTCCCGACTGACTGGTCACCTCACTCTTGTGGTCCTGGCTGTCCAGGTAGGTGTCCTGCGCCGATTCAGTGCTGCTCTGCACAGTGACAGAGATGAACGGCTTGGATGTGGTCCGAGGTGGGACAGGAGGTGGAGTCTTTTTATATGCCACTAGGCATGATGAACCTGCAGTAACGGAGGTGGGAAGAAGGGAGAATGCAAGAGACAGATTGGGGAGAGAGAGAGATACAGTAAAAGAGAAAGAAAAAGCAGGTCAGTCACAACATCCAAGAGGAGCCTCCAAGCAGAAGCTGGAGGCAGAAAATGCAGAAACAGCCTACAGCCAGCAGCTCACACTGGGAAACCCAAACCAAAGCATAAGGGGAAGCGGAAGGCAGAGCCAGAGCTAGCTTGCAAAAGAAGTCAAAAGGAATACCATGATACATGAAAGGCTGGAAATGGAGAAGAGGTATAGAAAAGCCTCCCAAGAATGCTATAGGGTTTGGCAGGTGTAAGCCTCCACGCTGGGGAAATTTTCTTTGGCTAAACCCTATGTTTTAGTGTCCTAGTACGGCCAAGTGTCTCAGCTCTTTGTCCCATCGGTTGACAAGTTTCAGTGTCTGGACCAGGGTGGTGGTTTTTTCCTATAAAAACGGAAAGAAGCCATAAAGTTTGTTAGATGCTGATGGTAGGAACAAATGTTTGTGAGATACCTTAAAAACCTAGTGTTAGAGGAAAAAGCATCATCTGGATGGAACAGCCCAAGAGCGGCGAGGCTGCTGCTGCTCCATGTCCCCAGGTCCAACCAGTAGTGAGGTTGGAGATGTGTTCCCAGCAGGCACACAGAGCACACCCACGTCCACCACATGTTCGTACACCTACATGGCCAGCCACACAGGTCGTAGAAGAGCACCCACGTGAACACGCACAGCAGCAACGGCCTCATCCTGCTCCTGCCTCTGGCTTGACAGGGTGGAAGTCCATTAGTGATGATACACATACAAAGGTGGATCCTGCAGCAGCCGTGCTCAGGCACTCAGTCCGCCCAGCTCCTGGACATACAAGCGCCTGAGGCCAAAGTCCTACTCCGGCTGCTGCTGAGAGAGGACAGACTGCTCTGGGCAGGGCACGGCCAGAAAACCACGCTGACCAGCCAACTACCTACACAACCGACCCCTTTCGGGCCCTTACCCCTGCGTTTCCCACTCTTGTTCCTCCTCAAATCACCAAAACCCCTTTTTCTTGTCCCACCTTTCGTTCCTCCCCTAAATATCGCACCAAGTCCTGCACAATCCCCAACCGCTTTTCCCCTGCACCCCATAATGTGTCCCAGCCCTTGGCAGCAACCTCCTTAGTCCAAAAGGTCATCTGGAGAGCTGCTCCCCACGGCTCCTGGTGACGGGTGTCATGCCTGGACACCAGGGCTGAGGCTCTGCTGGGACAACCCCAGGAAAGGCCTGGACAGGGTGTTCAGTGCTCAGGGGTCCTTGGCTTGGGGTCCCACCTGCCATTGGGTGTCCCTCCTTGGGGACACGCTCTGGGTTTGTGAGGGGCTGATGGCCCCAGGAGTAACCCAGCAGGGTGCGATTGGGCTCCCACTCCTGTTATTGTCTCTGACCCCTTCATGGGTGTGCAGAGGAGCTTTACCACACATAACGTTGCTCCACTCCAAGGCATAACCAGAGGGGCTCACACCATCCTCTCTCCTTGCACAGTGCTGCCCCAGCCACCCATTATACCACCTGGAAGGGCCACGTTCCCGGAGCAGGAGACTTAGTGCTGCTGCCAGGTTCCTCGCAAAGGGGTTGTAGGTCTGCATGGCCAGGGTGTGCTGAGCCCTACAGCCCCACTGCCCCAGAAGGGAGCTGCAGGGCTTCCCCTGCTCTTGCCTTGGTGTCTCAGCGGTGGTGCTCAGCTGTGCTTTGGTCCTGCAGGTTGGGTAGGGAGCTTTGCTGCTCCAAGGCTATGAGCAGATCAGCTCCATCACCCCTCTGGATCATGGAGGGCCAGGTCAGCCTGCCCGAATTGTACCTTACGTATTGAAAGGGAACGGCATTCCCTTGCTCCTGGCGTCGGTGAGTTAGCACGTCACCGGGGCGTGTTCACAGGGCAGTCCTTTCCCCACATCGCCAACAACAAACCAAGCATCCTCGTGTAAGTCACCACAGCACAACGGTGTGGGAAGCTCTGACGGTGGCAGGGCCGTCCCTCTCCTTGGTTCCTGCTCCCAGGAGCTCCATCTCCAGCAAAGGGGTTCTGTCCTTCAACTTGAAAACCCATGCACACCGTTCCCCCATGCACATATTCGCCCAGATGTGGACAGATACCAGCACAGGTCCCTACACCTCCCCAGCCAGTAACACAGACGGGCTGTACAAACCCAAACCCAGTTTCTAAGTGTTTCCCTAGTACGGCTTTGATGACTGCAGGGGCTGTCACTCCCTTGGGTTCCCTCTACCAGCCCATATTCCCTGATCTCAGTAAAGTTTTGCACCCCAAATTCCAAGCTCCTACCTCCTAGGCGCATACATAACCTCCCAAAAACCTGCTGACACAGCGATAGATATATATATATGCAGATATAAATACAGACCATTTTCATTAAACAATACAGAAAGACTTTAAACTTCACCATTTCCATCCCCAAAGTAGCCACCAGCATATTAACAAATTAAGTACCAGACCAGTCTCTGTTCTCTGTCGGGAATCCTTTGACTACCTGGGGACCGTGAGAGCGGGCAGATCTATCTGCTGCTGCCCAACACGACCCTCCACCCCCAAAACTGCCCTGCTGCACGCCCCGTGGAACGCGCAGCAGGGTACCTGACAGACTTTTTCGTCTTTCGGGGCAACCGGAGACAACCAGTTCTGGCTCAGCCCACCACAGGGTGCCTTCCGTTCCCTGCACGGTTTTGGCACAATTTTAGCACAATTAGCTGAGAAGTATCAAACGAACCCGATCCGAATGGATTGCAGGTATGGCAAGGGGTGTTACACATGACATGAGCCTCCCGGTAGCTCCTTTTCCTCCGTGGAGGGGTCCTTCCGCCTGAGCGGAGGTTGGCCACGCTGGCGGGGTGCCCAGGAGGGGTGTCCCCGCTGCCTCACAGTCTCCTGTGGGGTCAGAGTCAGTCCCGAGCATCCTTGGGAGCCCAGTCATATTCCCTGCGGGGAAATCACACAGCTACACCATGTGCCTTATTGACAGTATTTACACGTGCCTATATTGACGCATCCTAATATTTACCCTATTAACAGCTGAAGTTCCACTTCAAAGACAGAACTAAAAGGAAAGGGTTAGAGAGAAGGAGATCCCGGTTTCCAAAAGCATTTATAAGCCCAAAGATGCTGAGCAGCGCTGCGACGGTGCTACTGCTACAGGAGAACTAAGGAGCCCACAACAGCGTTGCCAACCAAGCTGCCTTTCAGTGTGAATCTGAACAGGGGATCAGGAAGGCACAAAACCCATACCAGTTCCTTCCAGTGCCCCAAGTCCAGCACAAATTGGGCAGTGTCCTGATAGCCATGAGAGTGGGACCTATCCTGATAGCTCACCCCCACCCCCTGACATACAGCCCCCATGGCTACAAGAGGGACTTGCTGCAGGGAACCACATAGCTGAAAAATAACCAGGACAGGCCACTATGTCTGGGGACGGGGTTATTTTTCGGCTTGATCAGTCCCCGGCGCTGGCATGTGCTGTGTAAACCAGCCAAGGCAGCCTGAGCCCATAGCTGCTGTGTCCCCAGGCCAGGACAGGAACTTACCGTGCACTTTAAAAAAAACCACCTACAATAATTTCCTAAAGTGTGAGATGCAAGTGCTTCAACTTGTCAAATTTACACGCCAAAACACAGCTACACACATCCTTTAGCCAATACTTACTCGGCCATGTAAATACCACGCAACTGCACTGCAAGTTCATCACTACTGGACAACCAAAAGGGCGCAGGCATTCGCGTCCGACCTGCAGTCCCACTTCGTCCCCTTGCCCAGGCAGAGGGGAAGCCCCTACACTCAGGACAGCAGCAGGATCCGCTGCAGATGCTCAAGCGGCGCCAGCTGGGAAGTGTTCAGCTTCTCCAAGCAAGTCAAGCTCACCACCGGGAGGCCTCTTTCAGAGGTACCAGATTAGGTGGCACCACTCCTGCAAGCACGGGTTGAGCTGCGCCCCAGAGCTGACCTTGGCCCATGGGATGTCGCTTTACAGAATCTGGTTCCTCGCGTCAATGTACAAATGGCTGGCACAGCAGGAGACACGGAGGCGATAAGCAACAGCCACTGCACGATTGCTGCCTCTCTCTCCCCGTGCTCTCTGCTGGACATCCCCAAAAGCCTCCTTAGGTGTACTGTAGGTCTGAGCAAGTTAAAATTTGCCTTTGTTTCAGATGCCTACCTGCTCTTGCCCTTACAGCAGAAATCTTGACTGCACCTACCCAACACGGAGGGCAGCATGCTACACAGGTACAGCATTCCTCACGGGAGCTTTGCCCCATCCCAGCAAGCGCCCCTGGCTGTACGGCCGAGCAGCCTCTTGGCCGCGTGCTGAAATGGTTCATCTGCCCCCAACACCTGCTCGTGCAGGACACCACCGCTGAAGACAGAGGAAAAAGTTCAACCCTGACACGCACTGGAGAGCAGCCCACGTCTTTGGCTGCTCGGGCCAAAGGGCTGCTTTTGGCTGCCCTCCAGAGCGGAGCCGTGGGCAGGCAGAGCCCTGCCAGTCACAGAGGAGGCAGCCACTGAGCCCCCCACGGCTGAGGGGTGCCCACAGTCCCTCTGCCAGGGCTGTCTGACCAGAGAGCACTATCTTAAATAGCTACGGAAACTTCTAGGCCAAGCCTTGCGCCCGGCCTTGTGCAGCTCATCCCAGAGCAGCGTGGGAGCAAGCTGAAGAGAGCAGTCGCAGAAGTACCCCTTGCTAAGCTGCGGCTGCACCCCCAAAACACAGGACGCCCGTGCTGCCTTGCATTACTGTACCAGGGCGCTACAGCAGCTATCACCTAGGAGAAGCGAGGGCCACCCGAACTGTCAGTGTTTGGAGAAAGCTTGGCTCTACGGCCCCCCAGTTAAATGCCTTGACTCCCCACTCCGCGTGGCCTCTCTTCTTCCCCAGGAGAGCGCCCGGCCCGGCACACCAGCCCTCTGGGGTTCCTCTGCCACCCACCAGTGAGCCTGCGACACCGTCCTGCTGGGAGCTGAGCCGAGGGGAAGGCGCGGTGGTTCTGCTGGCGTGTTTACCAGGAGCGCGGCTCAGGTTTCCCAGCTGCTGTTTACACCCGCAGGGCTGCAATGTAAATGGGGAAAATAAATCAATTGCTATCTGATATCGAACGCTGCAGCCAGGCAAAACAAGGGGAGGGCAGAACAGCGGCACAGAAAGGCAGTAGTTTCCTGGGAAAGATCAATGGTGTTCAGGGTCAGTGAGCTAGATTCAAATTCATCCTTCCACCTCCCAGCAGACAGTACAAACCCCGCTCGTGCTGCTCTATTTACAGGGGGAAACTGCAGCATCCCCTTGTCTTGTTCCCGGGAATCCCCTTCAGGCCATTCGGCGCAGCTGAAGAGCATCACAGATTTTTTCTAGAAGGGAATCACATCGCGCCAACAAAAAAATGCCCCTGTTAATGTACATGTGGTCCAAGGGTTGTCTATGTGAGCTATGAAAACAGGCTTATGGCTCTAAGAAACATTGCAAAAGAAAGAAACGCAAAAAGATCAGAAGCCTTGAAGAACTGCGGATACTTTGATCAGGGCAATTACAAGTTAACCCCACTGAAGCTTTCTGCAACCATAAAACAGGGAGTTTTGACTGTGCAGCAAGCCCAGAAACCACACCTTACCTCAAACGGGTTTCGAAAGCAAAAGGGGGGGAGTAAGCCCATCTAGAACAGTCCGCCCTTCTACCTCAATACAACTCTGAGCTAAGTTCCAGCATTTCTTGCATCTGTGGGAAGAGAGATGTTGAGGAAACCAAGAGCATCCCCGCTATTTCTCTAGGAGAGATGCTACTGCACCAACCCAGCAGGCAACGTGTCCTCACGGCTCAGAGGCCAGTCCTACCAGTTACAAGTGTTCTGGTTGTTGACGTACCCCTCAAAGGGCTACAGCTCCACATGGTATGAATCTGCTCGAGCCTATTATATTTTAAAATCAGCTCGTGCTATAAAGTAGGACTATGATCCACAGGGGCACTGGCGCAGGTACACACCTTAGTCTGCAGCACCATCAGCTAAGTTTGCTTGTGAACATCAGCCACGCTCCAAAAGGGTATGGAAGAACAAGAAAATGTCTACGTTCTTGCTTAAGCTAACAGCTTTGCAGCATTAGACTCTTCCTGCTCATAGGATCTGCTCAGGCTTATTTAAGCAAGCTGTTGAGCATTCACAACTGTGCCGTGGATGATTGATTTTTGGGGGAGGGCTGGCTGTTTATAGTCTTCCTCGCATGGTTATTTTTAGAAAGCCGCGTGTTTCCAAAGTGGCATCTTCACGTGGCATTACCTGCTGCTCTCAGGGGCTCGGGCGATACCCACTGACGCAGCCCCGGGCCGAAGAGCTGTTTTCGGAGCCTTAGCCCGGAGAGCCCTCCTCACCCCCAAACCAGCTGGGCAAGCAGTGATCCTCCCCTTCCAGGGAACCACGCGTTTGCATCTCGAAAGGCTAAAACGCAGGAGTCATAGAAGAATATTAAATCCAGCACTGCCTTAAGAGGGCCCTGTTCAAACGCCACCAGGCTGTGCTTACCTGCTCAGTACCTGGCAGCACTGCCAAGATCATAGCCAAGGTATTCAGTTTTGGATTTAAATATCATAATTGCCCTCAAGCGTGCCTCTAGCATGAAGTGCCCGGTTTTTCCGTTGCTATTGCTGATTCAATACAGCCTGGTATTTCTAATCATCCCAGTGACTTCAAGGACCTATTCAAGCCGTCCTCGTTTTTGTTCAATCCTCTCCAAGGCTCCAAAGCCCCACTTGGGTGCGAAGGCAAGCTCGGCTGCCCTCAGCCACACTGGCAGGGCTATTGCGTTCCTGCTCCACGCGTCCCCCCCACCTTCTCCACGCCAAGATCTGAAGAAACGACCTCATTTCCTCCTGCGTAAAGCAACACGCTCTGAAATCATCTCTCCTACTACAAGACAAGCTCATTTGTCTTTTAGATGAGCCAACCCAATAATCTCGCAGCAAACGGGAACCACCACCAGTTGCATCATCCCATCAATCAGAGATTCTGGTCCCACGGCTTTCGGCTCGTGTTTGCCACCGGCTCTCACAGACGGAAGGACGACGGCATTTAGAGGCAGTTTTCAATCGCAAAGGGAACTGGAACGGCCACATTCCAAGCGGCCTGACTTCTGATTTTCATCAGCTCACAGAACACTTCAAGGTTGAAACTATAATGAACTGCAGGATGTTTTATTTATAGAGAGTCCAAGTAAAAACGATTCCCAGTTACGACTGCTACTGAAGGCAATACAGATCTTTATTGATTTCGTGGTTCACAGCGATCACTTCAGACCTTTTTGTTTTCTGCTAAAACAAAGTGTTGCTAGCCTTTCTGGCCATGGCAGGCTTCCCCAAATCTGTATTTGGCATGTATAGAAGCAGACTGAAGGGCAAGATACCTTGCATTGGTTAGAGGGGCAGAGGAGAAACGTACCTAAATTTTATTAATCAACAGGAAAATATTTCCATCTAGACAAGATGAGGAATCCATGTGAAGATGTCACCTTTTGTGCAGAAGGAATGACTGTCTTTAGAGCACTGGAGAAATTTTAAAAAGACGACTTACACTGGTTAAACAAAACCACACTCCTGGAAGACCAAGTTAAGTGACTGCATTCGTTTAAAGAGACTGTTTATGGAAATGCTATAAATACCTACTCCCTCAGTGTTTTCCCTTCATAAATCTTAGTAGTGCTGATCTTTGAAAAAAGAACAATGTCACCTCGATACCACACAGAGGAAAACAGGCCCCCAAGAGGGAAGTGTGTTGCTGACCAGGACTAAGCTGGGGATGGGCTGTGGACTCTCCTGCCACACTCCTCTCTCCACCAAGCTGCAGTCTACACCCTCGCCAGCAGCCTGGAGCGAGCGGCTCCTCCACCGTACAGTCCAAGCTGTGTGTCGCCTCCATGGAGGCTAAAGATGCCCACAGAGTGACCAGCCCAGCAGAGCCCTTCTGAAGCTCTCAGATAATCAAGAGGAACATCGTTAGCATCTCACCAGCTCCCCACAGCCCTCAGCTTTGCTTATCCCATACCTGGTGTTTCCTTATAATCCTGGAGCTGATACACAAACCAGGCTGTGCCGGTAAATCAGATGACAGAGCGTGCGCTGGGCTCTCCTCCCAGACAGCGGCACCAGGGGAAAAGCACCACCACCTCTGCATTACAGCCCAGCTCCCGCCCCAGACCATCCAGCATCACCTCAAGCAGTTCTGAAGGAGGTTGGTGGAGAAATCCAAGCTCACATTCCCCTTGTTATTGCCCAGCTTTTGGCCCTGGCACAGCTCAGTAGGTAGAGCAGCAAGCCCTGCAGCCTGCTTGGGCATGGCTGGAGTGACAGCTGGGACAAGGGGACCACTGCCACACCATTGCCTGTGGGCTGGTGCTTCTCCCACCATACAACCAGCTGAAGACAGAACGCTTGTTTCCGGGACAGAAAACAAGGCCTTGGGCTCCCTGCCTCAACCCTTTCCACAGGCAGTGGGGCACCCCTTCACACCAGCCCCCGGTCTCCCAGCCAGAAGCAAGAGAACCACAGAAACATCAGGGAGCACACCAGAGGGGCCACACTGAGGGAAGGTGGGTCTCTGTAGCAGAGACCAAGGAGAGGTGAGGGGCAGCAGACCCATCTCTCCCACTGAAGCAGCCTGGGGTCATACCCCGAAACCCCACCAAGCTGCAGCTCTTCCTAACCAGCAGCTATGGAAGATGACCAGACCTCACTTGGAGCTGTACCCAAGTCACTTCTGACCCAAACAGCTATAGGAAGTGGCTATTTCCACCCGAAGCGAACAGCATCGACTCACCTGTGAGACAAGCACACAGAGGGGAGATGCCCTTACCAACGAGCACCAGTCTTCCCACACAGGCACACTGGCTTCCTCTGGGAGCAGCCACCATCCAACCCACATCCGTGCTTGACCCATATTCCAGCTCCCTGCTGGTACAGCCTGTACCAGGTTTGTACACTACATTTCAGCTATCTGGCATTTTGTTGCTGAAAGAAAAGTAGTCAACACCTACTTTCCCTGAAGCCCCACCACAAGCCAGCCGAAGAAGCAAACACAGCTGCCTCTGCCGCATCACCGAGCGGCAAGTGCTTCCACGTTTGCAAGGGCTACAGTATTGAACAAAGACCTGTGCCAACAGGTCTTGATTTCCCACCTGGGAAACCACTTGCTGGTCAAGCAGGCACAGAGCTGTTAAGGACTTGTCACTTGCTGCTCCTGTTCAGGTTCAGCGCCCACCTCGGTCACAGCACTCTCGCGGATCTCTAAGTCTGTGCTGGCAGGACAGTATTTATCACCTACGTATTCACCTGCCACAAGGGACCACCCTGCACTTGCTTGACCACTGCCAAGTACAGTAAGTTCCTGCACATTATTGAAACAAAAGAACTAGACATATCTGCAGGAAAAGGACCTCAAACTCAAGGGACATCTCTCAAATGTTACAGTCAAAGAGCCCCCCCCCCCAAATACAGAAGCAAAGGGCTCTCTCCTTGAATACAAGCTGTGTGTTTTTAGACTAACAGTAGAGCTTTCATCCAGAAATACACCACAAAATACCCTGTACAACCCTTTGTGTTCTCTGGTCACCCGTGACCGAGATGCCTTTAGGGAGAAGCGCGGCCCTAGTCCACGGCGTTGAGTGACTGCGCTGGGTGGAGCGGGGACGGCACAGGGCAAGGGCAGCTGGACTCCACAAGATTTAGCAGCCACTTCTCATTAGAGACCTTGTCCCTGTGCTGGGGGGGACCCACAGTGACGGACAGAAATGTTTAACCAGTGAAGGAAAGCTAAAAGGGTTGCGATCTCTTTATACGCAGGACTTTGGATTTTTTTTTTTTTTTTTCAATGTAGCTGAAGTTTGAGCTTCTCAGAGATGTTCCGATTTGGAATGCGTAGCAATGCCCAAACAGAGAAATTATAATAAGCACTTATACACTGAAAACTATGACACTGGGAAGTCAAGGCAGCTTGCCTTTTTTTTTTAAAAAGCCACTTGTAGAAGGTCACACATTTAAAAGCGGCACCAAGCATCAGATGACACCACCCAAGAATGCTGGGGTTTAAAAATACAGTATCTTGCAGTGCTGGCCTTCTGACCAAATTGGTCATCTCCCCCTTTCAGCACGGGCTGCTACGGCGGAGTTCGCCTTACAGTAAGGACACAACAGATGCTCCGGAGAACGCCAGCCACAGACACTCCCAAGGCCATCTGCAGCAACTGGGGCTTCTATTTGTATTAGAAGAGACATCATAATTTCTCCCCACCCTCCCCAAAGTAGTTTTCAGCGCAAGTCTTAAAGCAAGTTGGAGCAGTGATAGGCAACTCCACCCTGCCCCTCAGACACACACCCACCAAGCTGTCCATCTGTCCTAGGAGCTTGGGCAGGTCTCCAATCCAGCTAGCGCAGGGCAGGAGCTTAAGGGAGCATTCCCCTTCTCTCCCTGCCCAAGATGCTAATTCATTACCAAGAGCCAGGAGTCCCAAACCCAACCGTCTTGCCTCAAGGAGTCCCAAACCCAACCGTCTTGCCTCAAGGAGTCCCAAACCCAACCGTCTTGCCTCAAGGAGTCCCAAACCCAACCGTCTTGCCTCAAGGAGTCCCAAACCCAACCGTCTTGCCTCAAGGAGTCACTGGGAAGAGAAAGCCATGAGCATGGTCCCAGCAGAAGCACAACTGCTGCTCTGACAGGGTTGGGGTGCCTGGTCCCTGGGGACAGGGACCCCGGGGGCCCTTGCCTCTCACCTGCTACCTCATTGCCCGTTTTGTGGTGGCACACACATTTTTCCACAAAGGGGATGAGGTGAAGGGAACACTCCATCAGTTCGGTGCGCCTTCGTTCCGCACTGGTTGTGCTTATCCCCCCTCAACAGCCTCACTAATGAGGACTACCACTTAATGAGCTTAATACACCAAGATATGTGAAGCAGCACAGCTGAAGGGAACGCGAACCCACAGAACCCTGGGATCTCTACTCGTTATCCAGGGGCTCCCACAGCCTCCACCCAGACCAGGCGCTGAGGCCAGGGCCCTGCCTCAGGAATTCAGCCATGGCAGCAGCGGAAGCCCTGGGGTGCCCCTGCACACCCCTGGACTGCCACCACCGGCCCGTCTTTGGATACGGCTACACCAGCACAACCAGGGCTGCAGAGCCACCAAAACCAGCCAAGTCCCCTTCCATGAGCCTATGCAGGCGGGCGCGAAGAGAGAGCTGCCGCCTCCTCCTCCTCCCCAGGCCCCTCTGCAACCATTGCCCAGCTCATCCCCGGCCCCGCAGCACAGAACGGCGGGCAGAGCAGGGGCGAGCAGAAGCGCCCGCATAACCCTAGTCCCGTGGCCAGGTTTGTACAAGTGCGACGGGGAGTCCAGCTTGGCTTCAAAGCGCCGCTCAGATGACGCCATTTCTCCCTTTTTGCCTTTGTCCAGGGGATGCACGAATAGCAGGGGAGCACACCCAAGTGGCGGCACCAACGGTGCCAAGGAGCCCCTGTACCAGGCTGATGGCAGACCTGGCAGGGCTCCCGCATCACCAGCCACCTGTTCACCACCTGGCTGCACCAACAGCATCCCCCCCTGGCCCTCGCCTCAGCATCCTTTGGGTCACTCAGCACCGCACGGCTCCAACCCAGGCGTGAGCCACGGTGGGAACGGGGGGAGCAGGCGCTGCCCGAGAGGAGCCTGAAGCCTTTCTGTGCACACAGCGACAGTCGCGGGGAACCCGTGCTGCCGCTCCTCCTGCCCCTGGAAAAGGCAGGGAAGCCTTGCCGATACCCTGCCTACGCGTCTGGGCCACACGGCAGCTAGTCCTCTCCAGAGGGTCAGCGGGAAGGGGCTGAGCTCTGAACCATCTGTGCCACAGAGTCAGAGGGTTTCTAGACAGCAGACATTTCCAGCAGACCCTGCCATCGGGACAGGCCACGTGGACTTCCCTGCAGCCAGTGCCACATCTCACATCACTGGACAGACTGGAGCACACCCACCTTAGAGAGCCCCCCCGCCCAGGGGACAGCCGAGCTGCAGCTCAGCACACCACCACTCGCAGGCCTCCAGGAGGTCTGAGGACCACTTCAGTATTATATGGACCACAGTGTAGTGACCACGTATGAGCCAGAAGCTCCTCAGACAGGGAGATAAGCTGCCCGGAAAGATGCTGCCACAACAGGAGAACAACAGCCCTTTCTGCTAATGTTGATGCAACCACAGCATCATCCACTGCCTCCTCCCGATCCAGAAAGCTGTGCCTGCAGCAGCCTCACCCAGGTGTGTCAGATAAGGCTCACCTGGCAGCAGCCACCCCAGCACAAGGGACTGTCTGCTGGACTTTGACCACCCAACTGGTTGCCAGTACAGCAGCGCAAACACACAGCACTCGGGGTAGCTCTAACACCATCAGCCAGGAGATTAGAGACAAGACCCATCCAGTGGCAGAACAGGAGAGAGAAAAAAAAGCAATTGAAGACACATACAGATCTGCAAGAGTATTTTTCGGGTATAACACGCATGCCAGGCCCCATTCCTCCTTGCTTTTAAATATATACTGTGGCCATCTTGAAATAACGATTCCTTCACCAAGGGACTGGGGAGTCCGTTACTGCCGGCCCCACAGTGAAGCTTTTTTGTCCAGGCCAGTTTTGGCTCTGCAGCCCCGAGAGTCTGTATTAGGAAGGCTTTGTGAAGAGCAAGAACTGTGCAGGACACCCAAGACCACGGACGCAGAGAGGCAGCGAAGGGAGCGCTGGTTTGAACTGGCTGCCCACAGTATTACTGTCACACAACAGCGACCAGCCTCTGTACTCCTCTCCCTGTTTAATGCCACCCTTCCTGCAAGTTTTGCTTAGGATCATGACAATACAAACACGATTTTAGGGCATAAAAGGTGAACCAGGCATGAATTAGCCAGTGCCGCTGGCTCGCAGGCTGCTTCCCCTCTCCCTTCCCTACCAGGGGATGCTAACCCACTGCTGCCCTGCAAAGCTGCACAGACCGGGGTTAGGAATTTAGAGGAGACACTAATAAGGAATGACTGAGATTCCTCCATTTATCCACTATTAAGTGCACTGAGGGTATTAGAATTAATCTTCAAAGTGTTTAGGAAAGCTAGTTTAATTAGTCAGGTCTTATTAGTTTCTCTCCAAGCTAGTAGTTTCTAGAATATCCTGCAGAACTGAGTTCCAACCAGCTAATTATGCGCTGCATGAAGCAGTCCTTTCCATTCGCCATCACTTCGCTTTATGCAATGCCACATCACTCGGAGGATGGCACAGGCAGATGCTTTTAACGCGCTTCTCTGCCACAGCAGAAGTCCCGGGAATCTTAACACACCTCCTCAAAGTCGCACCCGGTCAAAAACATATGGCTAGAAACCCCGCCGCACCGCTCGGTAAACCAAGCCTGTTCTCGTCTACGTCAAAGCTCAACAACTCAAAAGTTACTATTTTAGGATATGCTGACCACTAAAGCACAAAGTCCTTCCCAAGCATCTGTTCACACATCAAAGGAGACACACCGCAAGCTTTCAAGGTACAAGCAATAAGCTGCATCTTGAGCACAAAATAAGTGCCATAACCCAACTGCTCGCCCTCTCAGAAAGGGGAACTTGTCCACCCAGCATGGTACAAACAGCGGTTACTCTGCAGTGCTTCCCCACGTACCTTTCAGCTCAGCGATCATCCTCTAAGCCCCCCAGTAATCCATTCTCACTTTGTGTCCAGAACTCTTTTTTTTACAGTTGCAAGAGCACGAAGAGCTCTAGAAGAGCAGAATCACGCCTAAAGCTTTTGGGCGGCCAAGCCCATTGACACTAATTTGGTCCACGGCGCTCAGGGAGCAGTGGGAAGGTTTTTGCAAGAGCTGCCGAGCTGCTGGGGTGGTGTTGGCACGGTCCCACTGACAGACAGTGGCGGAAGCAATGTGGATGGGTTACCATTATTTTAAGTCATAGAATCATAGAATCGCTGAGGTTGGAAGGGACCTTTAAGATCATCAAGTCCAACCATTAACCTACCCTGACAAAAGCCACTTCTAAACCATGGCCCTAAGTACCCCATCTACCCTTTTTTTAAACACCTCCAGGGACG
>VXBH01007125.1:19524-36408 GCA_013400035.1 Rynchops niger | reverse complement strand
GCTGTTCCTGATACAGGCCAGGATGCTGTTGGCCGCCTTGGCCACCTGGGCACACTGCTGGCTCGTATTCAGCCTAAAAAAAAATGTGTAAAGTGCACATAAAGTGTACACGTAAAGTGTAGCATTTAAACACCGTTCACAGAAGAGCTGCCCAAGAGGGTGCTGAAAACGCCGATGGCAGCCAGCAACGTGTCAACAGAGAGTGTGATAACAGGAACAGGGCTGCACTGGTGTCAGCAACAGCCCAGTTCCCCCTAGCACAAACGGGGCTCCTAGGGGATTGCTTCATCCCCAAGAACCAAAGCAGCCAGCAATTCTCCAGCCTACCTAAAAGGTCTAGAAATTGCCACCGCCGCTGCCGAAAAAACCTCAAGGCAAGGGAAGAATTAAATTTCCCCATCCCTTTATTCAGCATCAGGATTTTCGTGACAGTTTTCAGGTACTGTATCGCAAATTTTACCCGATGCAGACAGGGAATTGCTGGCATCTGCTACTCTCACTCGCTCACAAGATGAGATTCCAGCTGTTTTAAGCAAGGGCAAGCATTCAGCAACGCCACCAGGAGCAGCAGAGGTGGTTTTGCCAGAACATTATGAAAAACCCTCCCCACGCCCAGATGACTAGAAATTCTTTGTAAGCTAAAAACAAACCACACCCTGTACCCACAGGGCCAGAGAAAGCACATGTGTCAGCAGATGAGGAGACAACAATGCAACACAGGCTCTGCGCAAGGCAGATGGAGAAGGCATCGGGCTGAACATACATCTCCCTGCGCTCACCCAGCCTACGAAAAAAAAAATCTAACCCTTAGCTAAGACTGTCTTTCCACTCGGACATTTGCTGTCAGGCAGCCAGCACCCAAGATTTACATCTTCAAAGCTACAATCATCAAGAGGTTTTAATAGTCAGGTTCAATTGAAGCTATTTCCTCCCTTAAGTATGTACAAACCAAGACGTGGCAACATTATGCTAATCCCGACGAATCAAAGTGAAAATTGCTGGGAAACTTCCGTTCACTGAGGCACAGGACAAGCTTTGCATGTTAGAGGAAAGCTATTCCATATTCTAATCCACAATTTAACATGGCATTAGTTATAAGATTAAAAAAAAAAACCAAACATCACACGNGCCAGCAATTCTCCAGCCTACCTAAAAGGTCTAGAAATTGCCACCGCCGCTGCCGAAAAAACCTCAAGGCAAGGGAAGAATTAAATTTCCCCATCCCTTTATTCAGCGTCAGGATTTTCGTGACAGTTTTCAGGTACTGTATCGCAAATTTTACCCGATGCAGACAGGGAATTGCTGGCATCTGCTACTCTCACTCGCTCACAAGATGAGATTCCAGCTGTTTTAAGCAAGGGCAAGCATTCAGCAACGCCACCAGGAGCAGCAGAGGTGGTTTTGCCAGAACATTATGAAAAACCCTCCCCACGCCCAGATGACTAGAAATTCTTTGTAAGCTAAAAACAAACCACACCCTGTACCCACAGGGCCAGAGAAAGCACATGTGTCAGCAGATGAGGAGACAACAATGCAACACAGGCTCTGCGCAAGGCAGATGGAGAAGGCATCGGGCTGAACATACATCTCCCTGCGCTCACCCAGAAAAAAAAAAATCTAACCCTTAGTTAAGACTGTCTTTCCACACGGACATTTGCTGTCAGGCAGCCAGCACCCAAGATTTACGTCTTCAAAGCTACAATCATCAAGAGGTTTTAATAGTCAGGTTCAATTGAAGCTATTTCCTCCCTTAAGTATGTACAAACCAAGACGTGGCAACATTATGCTAATCCCGACGAATCAAAGTGAAAATTGCTGGGAAACTTCCGTTCACTGAGGCACAGGACAAGCTTTGCATGTTAGAGGAAAGCTATTCCATATTCTAATCCACAATTTAACATGGCATTAGTTATAAGATTAAAAAAAACAAACCAAACATCACACGAACAGACACAGAATAGGCTGTAGCCGGTCGCTCCCTCTCCATTAGCATTCAATTTGACAGTGGTTACCTGTTGCACCAACCAGCACAGGCAACGCTGCCGGATCTGAAGAGGCATGGTAAGCCCTTCGAGTCAGAGCAGACAATTAAGCAAATATTCCACAACCTTCTAAGCCTTTCGGGTAGGGTACTAGAAAGCTTTTGAAAGCGTAGCTGTTATCATTGCTTGGATTTCGGAATGCTCCCCCGTATAAACTAACCTACGTAGACAGCAAAGCCGAGCTGACTTTCTTCTTTCTCCCTAGCTCGCCGCAGAGAGGGCCGTAGACAAACAGCAGCAAGTGTCCCCAGTGCCGCTGCTCACACTGTTCTCCCAGAGGCCAAGAGTCCCCAGCTTTGATTTCTGAAGAATTTCAAATATCACAAGCACTTCCTGAACAATGGTCCCTTCTCCCATCCTCCCAAGGGAGGGGGTAAACCCAGAGTACGCGGAGTAAACCCAGCACTTTCTGGAATACTTCGTGTCAGGAATCAAGCAGGCCATTTGACAAAGGAGCCGCTGTGCAGGCTCCAGCTCTGAAATGAGAGCACAACAAATCCCAAGCGTGAGCTGAGCCTTCTCCGAGCTCATCTGAGGCTCTAATCTGTGACCTAAATAGCTTCAAGCCACCAGCAAGTCTTCATCTTTACAGCTCAGTTTGCTTTTCCTAGAGGCTGCAAAACACCAGGTTCCTGGTTCAGGGCTCTGAAGAGTCCCTGTAATATTTCCAGTCGAGAGCCCAGACCACCACTTTTCAGCCACAAATATGGGTAGCAGAAGGGCTGGATTCACGCGTGCAGTACTTGTTCACCCACACCCATCGGTCCTCCAGCTCACAGGACCTGCCGTAAAGGTATTTTGAAGATCTAAGACTATTAACTAGAAAAGGGACACAAGGGAGAGGCTAGCGATGAGCCCTACCACATCCATTTAACAGATGCAGTTTCTAGGCAACAGAACTAAAGCCACCGTCTTAGTTACGCTGTTCTCGTGCCATTTTGTCTGCCGTGGCACCCTCAGGACTTACTCCTTTCTGTGCTGCTGTCCTGAATTCGGTATTTGACACAGTGACCCCCTGGCCTTCCAAGGCGGGTTACAGTAAAACCCAGTCTCCAGCAAAAAAAAAAAAAAGTATTAAATGTCACTGGAGCATCCCCTGCTGCTTCAGGAACCTGCTCAGCTGCAGAAGGGACTACTTTATTTCCCTGCCTTGAAAGCAATGTACCAGAAGACTTCTTGGCTTCATTTCCCACCATGCTTAGTATTTATTCCCGTTTCCAAATGACTGATCTCCGCTCCTTTCAACTTCCCAGTTGCACAGCTCCAGCCACAAAATAAACACTGTCCGAATGAAACTCGGAAATCCTAGGGTTGTTCTGCAGGATATTGCAAGAAGCTTGCTCCCAGGACTCCACCTGTAAACACTAAACACCAACAAGCAGACGAAGCAGAGCTTTCCGCACCGGCACTTTCGCTTTTCCTCATCTGTTGCGCAACACTAAGTGCAAGAAGTTAGTCTGACAGGATGGGAAGGAGGTAACGACCACTGATTTAGAGGAAGGCGATGGGAATGATCTTCAGCCGGTTTTGAAGTTATTCCAGCAAGGGACAGGTGTTTTCAGAAGCCACTCCTTGCTAAAGCACAGCTATCTGACCCTCCTGAAAAGCAGCGTTCACTCGATCTCCCAGAGCTGGATGGGCCTCCGGGAGAGGCTGCTGAGAGACACCACCCCAGCTGTTCTTCAGCCCAAAGAGCTGCAAACACGCACCATGAGCAGGCTTTCCGCGGTGGCTTGTTTAGCAGTGGAGAATGGCTTCGAAAGAAGCCCGTCCACGATGCTGCCTTTTCCTGTTCCTCCGCAGCTTTCCCTCCTAGCACGTACAAGTTTCACAGGGCATCACAGGGCAGAGTGTCGGGCATCTGCACTCATAGCAGGCAGGACAAAGATCAGGGACTGCAAAGCCCCTGCTCCAAAGAAGCACAGAAGCCTTTTGTCAATTAGAGTAACCTAAACAGTAACTAAAGCGGTGCCATTGAAAAAAATGCAAGGTCTGCTGGAGTCCTTGATGGAAAACATCAGTGAAGTACCAAAACTGACGTAACAGCTCCAGAGGGAATGGCCCCTGCTTCTCAGATCAGGAGCTTACCAAGCCTAGAGTTCTGGAAAGGAAATTATGGGGCTTTTTGCTAGAGGTCTTCAGAGTCACAATCCTACCAAACACCTGTGCTACCAGAACACAATCAGAGGTTTCAGGACACAGGTGCTGGGACTGTTGGAACCACATCCCTACCCATCTCTTCCCTTTTTCCCCCCCACCCCCTGCCCAAAGCCTGAGCATTCAGGCAGCTGTTACAGCCTGGGGGTTAAAGATGACTCTAAAGCATACAGGCCAAGAACTTCTTCCTGCAAGGGCAGGACGGAGCGAACAAGCTAAACAGACTGCCCCTTGCAGAGACTTCCTCACGCAACCAAGGACAAAACGGTTTTGGAGAGAACCGGCTCAGACTTTCCAAATAGCTCCTGGGAACAAGGAGCCATCCTCGCAGCAGTGTTTGTAGGTGGCCTGACCTTGCTCCCACGCACGCCCCAAGGTGAGTACACTTTCACCAGCTCTTAGTGAAAAATCCCACCTCTACGTTTCTCTGCAAATCCCAGCCAAACCAGACACTTTGAAGATAGCCCAAGGCGGGAGTTATTTCTCCACTTGGCCATCTCCCCGCACTTGGCCAGGGAACGATTTTGGGCTTGGAACGAATTACTGCATTCACGCAGCCACTCCTTGTCGTGCCAGCTGTCCAACACCAAGACCAGCTGTAGGATGAAATTCATAGTAACTGCAGCTTACTCTTCCAAATGAAATGCCAATCGCTCGATGCAGTGCTTTCCAGGGCAGTCACCAATCAGCCCTTTGCCGTGTTTAGCTCCAAGGGATTGCTGAAAACAGAGCTACACTGGCTACCAGCACAGACTGACACCATGTCAGCTACTCGCGGGTTCATCCAGCAAGTGCTTTCACCTTAAGCAACCTTGCAAGCCAAGAACCACCAGACAAAAATAACCAGACTGCGATCACGTAGACACAAACCTAGAGAAGCGTTTAATCTGCGGGGCACAGCAAGTTTGGGGTCAAGGAGAGCTTATGCAGAAGCAGGTCTCCAGCTATCTGCTCCAGGGGTCGGGTCCATTTGCCAGAAGGATGCTCCATCAGTTAGAGGAAGAACATGGCAGGATACACCAGGGAACAGTGCCTCCAGGAGAGGGACACAGCGGGAGGGAGACTGCTCTGCCCTTGTCACTCCAGTCTGAACCACAGAACTGCACCCACGCGCAGACCCTCGGCACACGCGCATTGCAGCGGTGCCAGCATCGCCTGTAAGGGGACAGGGCACTGGGGTGGCTCAGGGTCACTCCTGATGTCTGTGACACCAGACCGGGAACCAAACCAATCCAATCCCTTCTTCTACGTTTCCCTAGAAAACAACTTCATGGAAACACTCAGGTTGTTTATGTGCCGCAGCCACACTTTCAGAGGAGGAGATACCCCAGTCAAGTTTCTTGGATGTAGGCCATGCCAGAAGAGTGAAGACAGGCACACTAGATACTGACTGAAGAGACTTCCTAATCATGGTAAGCGACGAAACACAAGAGGTGCATCCCTTAGGAGGAGAAAGCTGCTCTGAAGGCTCAGCCAGGGTTTAGAAGAAGGTCAGTGGAACAGAAAGACTCTACCAGAGGTCTCCTCTCTACAGCTTCTGGCAGCCAGGCAGGAGAAACACTGTGAACTTGCCGTCAGCAAGAGAATGACAGAGCAGGGAGCAGTGCCGCCAAGAAGCTGAAAAAAGGAAGCACTGAAACTGCTCCCATTACAGCACAGGTTAATGGAGACCTAGAGTGCACACTGCAGAAATTAATCTTCCTCCTCGATATAGCTAAAGAAACAACGTCCTCAGCTCTGTCACTCTATGAGAGCGAGAGAAAAATCTCCTTTATCCCCCAACAGCCTTTCAAAGGCAAAAAACAACCAAAAGCGCTCTTGAAGATAAATTAATGGTCCTGTGGCAAGTGAAGAGGTGGGACGACAACAAATAGGTGCCTTCAATTTTCAAGTGTCTGGTTTCGATCATCTTCCAATCACATGAACAGCTCTCCTGCTTGCTCCAGCTCCGACTGCGCGTCAACCCCGAGTCGGGGGTGCTGGTACATTCCCAGAAACAAGGGGGGTTGTCCCAAACAGCTGCTGCCTTGCTGCAGGGCAGCCTCGGAGCCCGCTCCCCCACACGCTGCTGGGGAGCTGCTGCTCTGCCGGCTCCAGCAAGCGTCCAGCCGGAGGCGGCCGCCTGCACAAGGATTATTCTCTTGCTGACTTCCAGGGAGGCAAAGCGAAGAGCGGCTCGGACAGCCCTTCCTACACAAGTGGCCATTCCCCCCTTGCTGGGCCTAGCGTCTTCAGCACGGTCATCAGCCCGAGAATGAATGTGATCCTCAGACAGGGATATAAAGCTGCTCTGTTTCTATTACTATCCCAGACATCCACAAGACACAGGACACCTACGAGATGACAGCAGACAAACTTCATACCAACAAGCCAAAGTCCTGAGATGGTGAAAACAACTTTGCATTACAGCAGCGATAGGAAAAAAGTCCAGCCCCCTTTCAGCAACAAATGCAGTTCTCCTATTTTTCTAGCCGTAACCAAGATGCACAGTGGAGCTGAGGAAACAAAACAGCAACAAGTATTTTGGATACTGTTTTGTAAACAAATGCACAGCCAGTTATCTCACCGTGGGAACATTAACATGAGGAGGCTCTGAGAGGGAGCAGCAGAGCGCTCGCCGAGTTATTTAACTGCAGGCTTTGAGCAGCTTGCATCACCTCCGACAGTACATTTCCATGAGTCCGCAACACCAGCAGCTTATGCTGCAAGACACCTGGAAGAATCTTGTGAAGCGCCATCTCCCTTGGGTACCACGGGACCGTCCCCTCCTGCTCTAGCCACCGACAGACACAACCATGAGGACAGTTAGAGAAGGTATTTCTACAGCTAATTGTTAATTACGTTAATTGACAAGAGATCTGACTCAACTGCTATGGAGACTGGTGAAAACTGGGCCTCCTACTCCCCGTAGCAGGGATGCCTTATCCTCGGGGAAAGGGCGTAACAGCAGCAGTGAGTCACCTTACACACACAGCAGGCCACCGCTTCAACTTAATTTATACCAGGGCAGTTTACTGATTTCAGTGTGATCTGCCTACCCTGGCAGGCTTCGTACCAAGGAGTCATTACTTTGAGTGGTTTAAGCTGCATACAGCTCGCTCAGGCACCAAAAAGCAAGACGTGAAAACAAGGAATCTGAGTAACATCAAAGGGTAGCATCTTCTCCACAAGTTCGCACGAGCAGGCATCAGCGTGGATGCGATCCATGAACAGAAGACCATGATCAACACCTGCGAGATCAAAGGAAACACCAAATATAGAAAGACAGTATCAGGTGGGCAGCACAACAGAGAACACTAACGGAAAGAGGGCTCACGCTGCCCACTGCAACACAAGTGTCACAGCAACAGAGCTGAGAGCGGAAAAAGCCAGGCTCCAGAAGCAGGCCAGAGAGCCAAAGCCCTTTCCCCCTCCCTGACACGGTGGGGAGCAGCCTGCGACTCCCGTCACGGCCCCCGGGCACACACCGGGGGGTGGCACACAGCCCTGCCCCAGCAACGCCGGGGACAGGGACCTGCTGGGCTGGGGGCTACAGCTGCGGCATCCCAGCTTTATTAGCATCCAATTAATGGAGCAGAGAACAGAAGAGCCACATAATTTGTGGTTTCTCTAGGTTAGGAAACCAAGCATGTGGCAATTTGCAGTACAAATACTAATATTGTGTTAAATTAAGTACCACCTTTCCTGAGAGCCAGGATCGTCTCCGACTGAAATACAGCACACCTTCCAAAACGGCTGTTCCAGCAGGACACACGTGTCTGGGACAGCACAGTCTCTCCCCAGGACCTTTGAGTTTGAGCGACAGTTTTAAAAGCGCTCCCTGTTCAAAATTAAGGGAGAGAGTTCATATGCTATGGCAGAGCAGAAGGGAACACCTAGATGCAACCATTTCAGTTGCAAGTTTTGCACAGAAGCATCATCACACCCAAGTTCTGCAGACACTCGGACCTTTACGCGCACATACAATTTCAGGAAGCAGTCAAGGATGCATTCGGAAGTCGAGTACCACCATGCAAATTAAAACCACCCTTCAATTTACTGTCTTAAGGACTCCAGCCTGGTCTGTGTTTGCTTCTGCAGCAATCTTGAAGTACGAGCGTGATTTAAGGGAAATTTTAACACAGCATGAATTCACACAATCGCTGGAAGCCTCCATTTACCAGATTGCTGCTCTTTTCATCAGGAAGTTACATTCTAGGACATTCCGTCCTTTGCCTGTCCCGCCAGATTGGGGTAGTAGCCCTCCTCATTACTACAGGTCGCACTGAACCGAGAAAAAAACAACAGTAGCATTTAAAGCTAGAGATGGGGTCTGGTAGGCAAGTGATCTTGCCGTTTCCAAGTCCTGGAAGTTACTGGAGAACGCTCTCAGGAATCTGACTGACAAGAGAACAGCTTTATGGTTTAATTCAGCAGCCTTTGCCAGAACGAACAAATTTGCCTTAGGCTTTGGTTGTTGCACATTAGATGCAAGAAGCTTTGTAACATTAAGGCTTAAATTATTTGACACTTCCTTTAGATTTCACATGTGTATCCTCTGTGTGTTACTATCAGAAGGGTCCTTAGTTTCTATTAGGTCTGTACGTGCGAGAGAAATAACAGTGCAAAGAGCAATGGCATGGAATAATAATTGCGTCTGAAGTTTTAAAGTGATCAGTCTGGTTGTGGTAGGTGCCAAGTCAGACCCCACCCTGTGATGTCCCACTGTCGTTTTGAGCATTCAGCCCCATCACAGAGAGGGACGATGCCAGGGAACAAGAGGACAAATGGAACCTAAGAGCAAAGCAGCCCAACCCAAACCTCTGGAGGGAGATTACACTTAAAAAAAACCCCACCAAAACCACAACTAAGCATAAGTCTCCCTGCATTCAGACAACCCCGCTGTCCCCCTTCCCACCCCTGTCCCACTTACTGCTGCAGAGGACTCTCTGCAGCCTAACAAGGTGAGCAACAAGCGCTCACTGCCTCTCAAGGCAAGAAAAATAACCTTCATCATTTCCAGGATCTTTGAGAACAGCAGCTCAGCTTTTCGTGCCCTGGTACCTACCAGGCCGCCGAGTACCAATTCAGATGTGTTATGAAGCATCCTGCTTTCTGGAAGCATTTACCAATGCTAGAAAAATTAGACCTCCTATTCAGAGACACCTTACTAAGGAAAGTCACTCATTTTATCGATGAGACTTCACCATAAAGTCAGCTACAAAAGTCATTCATAAGTCTCACCTGTATGGAAAAAGAACTCTTTATCCTTAGCTTTTAGATACTGGAACAGGCAGAAGCTGTGCAGAGACCAGAGCTCCCACGTGCACAAGTTCCACTGCAGAACATGCAAAGTTCCCTCTTCAGCAGATGCTGCTGGACTATTTCTGTCCTACATTTACGACTGTAGCCGTGTGAAAGCCCTAGCTCTGATCTTCACCACTTGGAGATACGGGCCAACAGCAACCAACGGACCAGCCCACAGAGCTGGAGAACCGCACTCAGTGCTTCCCAGCAACAGAGACTCCGCTGGCAGCCTACCAACCGTGTCCGCTGGACCTCGACGCATTACAGGAGACGAGCTCCAAGTCAACACAGCCATAAAGCAGCCACCCTCAATCAAGAGCAGTGCTGAGTTTGGCATGAATCAGCTGCGGTACGCATGAACAGGCTCGGGGAACCTCAGTACAAGAGGCCAACTGAACAACGTCCACTGCCCCTTCAAATAAGAAAAGCTGTTAGTAACTTGAAGCCAACTGCACGGGGACAGTAGACTGAATACAGGACCATAGATCCGCCCACGTCACAGCACAGCGTGCGCAGGTATCTCCTAAAGCAGCCCAGCTTCCTCCTGCTCCACGGAAACCTCAAAGGACTTGGAAAGCCTGGGCAAGGGTCTAAGCACGACTTGTGGCTTCTGGGGACACTTACTGCAGGAAGTCACGCTGCCTCTCCGTGCCACAAACTGACAAGTTCTTCCCAAGCTTCTCACAATCCTGCAAGCAGGAATAAGCATAAGCCAGTTTTAACACTGTTGAAGTTAAACTGACAGCTCAGCTTTCAGCACTGGGAGGCGTTCGGATCAAGAAACGTATCTGGCGGTTTTATCCAGCTATGCTTCCCTTCGGTCTTTAAAGTTTCTCAGTGTTGCACAAACCACAGTGCAGCAAGTCTGCCTAAAATACGCACAGAAGTGATTCACATCCTTGAAGTGTGTCACTGTGGCTAGACAAAGAGATCTTTAATAGTGAAAACAGCCAAGTGCCACCCATGTCCGCTTGGTGTTTGCCCTGCATGTGACACCACACGAGTGAGCAGAGCTCTACGTTGAGTGGAGAGAGCCCAGGCAAGCGCAGACCTTGGTTCACGAAGGTACTTTCCTTTTGCTGAGGGGTTAGAAAAGAACAAGACAAAGAGCAAATGCATTTTTCTTTAAAGCAAAGGGAAGGAGTCTGCCATCTCTTGCCACTCACTGACCAGCAGTTAACAACAGGTGAAAAGACACCAAGAAAAAAAGTCTTGCTCTATCATTCTGAAGCACAGCAGCTTAGCTAGATGGGAACCTGAGGCCCCCAGGTGTTCTTAAGTAACCACTTTTCATCATCTACTTACAAACACCTGACAGCTCTCCATCATCTACTTTTCTCTGTAACAGTTTGCTTTGAGCACAAATCTACATCTTGTTGACCTTCATCTCTGGGTGATGTCCGCAGGAGCTCTGTTTACCTTTGAACAGGTATACATGGCCAGTGCTGCTACAGGATCAGGCAGCTCTGGTTTCCAAGTCTTTATCAGAGATCACACAAGACAACTTGATTTTTGTCTCCAGGTCCTGGCTTGCAGCGTGCAACCTGCTGACTTACGATCTGAACACGCACTTGGTGTCACAACCCTTAACCAACTGCTGCCAAATGAATGCCTGAAACTTCAGTGCTGGAAAGGTGCCCAAACAAACTTGTCACAATTTTCACCCCCTTATCTTTTCAGGCAGGAATGCCACTTCCCTTCATATCTCAGATATATTTTGTGGAGTTACTCTGCACGCTCGCTCTTCCCAGTTAAGTTTGGATACTGCTTACCATCCTGTAGGTGACCATCTTCTACAAAGGTATCTTTTAAAACTTGTTTGAATGACAGGTATGTCGCCATTCTGCCTGAATTTCAGAGAACTCGGTAGAACACCACATTGACTTGCAGGATATTAGGTTTTTATGTTTCTGTTCCCACCTCGGCCAGCACCTCAGTTTTTCCTTCTGCAAGTGCATCAGCTGTTACAAATGCCAGACAAGCCAGTCTGAGGGATTCAAGAAACCTGCAAGAACCAAGGGAAGGGGGTTTGCCACGGGGGAAGAGGATATCGTACAATGCAATCGGCAAGGTGAAAGCATCTGTGCTGAAGTCCAAGCTGGTCAAGGTAGCCCTGCTGGTGGAAGCAGCCTGCAGACCAGCAGCAAGGAAAGCTGGTGCAATTTGTGACAGAGAAGGTCTCGGCTTCTCCTGCTGACCTCTTACTCCCCAAAGGAGCACAAAACTGACCTAGCTTCCTTTGTAACAGCAGCTATGGAAGAACCAAGCAGGAAGCCAGCAACACCCAGAGATTTGTCACTCATGAGAGCTGCTCCTCTTGAGCCCGTTCCAGAGCCGGATGACCCCACTCCTCACCAGCAAGACTTACCTGCTAGAAGCAATGGGGAAAGGAGAGGTCCCCCAGAGGACCATTAATTCCATCAGGTTATTCATGTTTTTGAAAGACAAGGGTACAAAAGCAGCCTACGCAGCCTCTTCTATATAATAGAACCTAGCACCGGAGATAATATGGTGGTCAGATTATCTGACATACGCTTGGCATTCCAGTCTGCCCAAAGTCATCACTGGCAGAAGAACAGAGCAACTAAGAATATCAGGTCATGGACTCATCCACAGAATTATCCCTACACTCAACCCCCTAGAGCACAAACAAGTTTGGGGGATAAGGAAATCCGTGCAGAGTCTCATTCTGAAAGAACGAGCCATTTCACAGCAACTTGCTCATGTAGTAAAGGAATTTGTTGGGGTTAACTGTGTTTAGAGAAGCCCATGAGTTAAGGACAGGAGGACTAGTTTCCTTCTAGGAAGCAATCTATTCATAACTTTTAATGGAAATCTCCAAATACTTTGGAATTAGCTGTTTTGCTGTATCAAGGGAAATTTCCCATAGATGAGGTAGTTTTCTACACACACTGCAAATTGAAAGTACGCTAAAAATCATACCTAAACTTACAAACCATGCGTAATTTGTAGATGAGCTTTTAACTTTTTTTCCTGAATGACATCTGTCTGCAACCTGTAGTCCTAAGCAATTTCAATCTTAGCCCTTTCTGCCTCCATTTCCTCCTCTATAATTACTATAGTGCTAGAAGTCTTAGAGTAGCCTTGGTGTGGGCAGCTCCACAGCCCTTGTAGCCATCAGGACAGATTCGACCAACATCAGGAGAGACCTAAAACATTTCCTACCCTCCAGAGTTTTTAACCAATATTGGTTAAAAAAAGCAGGTTTTAGCATCTTTGGCCAGACAGCTAGCTATTTTAAGATCAACAGCACTACAGATTAACATGATTCACATGCAAGTGTCCTTCCAGTCACATTTTCCTCCTAAACAGGAGACTTATCAAGGCTTCCAAGGGAACAGACAAGGGGAAAAACACTTTGTCTTCATGCTATGAGCTGCTCTATAGCCTTTCATCTTAAAAACCCAGCAATTCAGAAAATAAATTAGAAAAAACGAAGAGGAATCTGTCAGCAGAACTGCTGGAAAACAGTTTTGATCCTTTCAGGAAAACAGCCAGAAGTCGCTCTCACACTGAAAAAGTCAATTTGTTTCAGCTTGCCTGTTACATGAAATTTTATCCCTTTTGTCTGAATACAAGGCTGCTTAAAACAAGCAAAGCACGAGGGAGAAGATGTACTACCGTGCTTGCCAAGCAAGCGCCAGCCCCGACAGATTACAGCCCCGAGCAGCCCGGGCCAGACGGTGCAGGTGCCATGCGCAGGGCCCTGGGGAGCAGCAGGGCCAGAAGCCAGCAGCATGACAAGCACCCCGGCTCACCCCAGAGCTCCAGATACACCCCACGTCCAGGGGAAAAACCTGCACGCCCCCTCCCTAATATCAGGCTAATACAAACAGAAAAGTTACAGATAACACGCTTCTGTGATAACTGCGACAAAGCCCCTTTATCAAAAGTGACAAACAATTGGAAAGCGTTAGCTCCCCGCTTGCCAGGTCAGGCACTGAAGACCGTCCTGCCTCGTTAATCAGGAGGAGATTAGTTAATATTTGAGTAGGCTGTTACAGCTCCAAGACACAGCATCCAGGACGCCGGGCCATGCTCTCAGACCCCTTGCAAGAAAAGTGGAGAAAGCTGAGGACAAAGGCAGGGAAGAGACCCTACAGAGCAGAACGCATCCTCACCCAGTCTTTGCAGCGGTAAGTCGTGGCACTTCAGGAAACAAGAAGAAAGTTCCCAGGGTTTTGGCAAAGAGCAGAATTAAGCCACGAAAGAAGCCCAGTTCTCTGTTACATTACCTCCTCCACTGAGCTCATACATGAGGGCATACAAGTCAAATCCTGTCGGCTTTCATGATCTCATCGCACAGCTCTCAGCAGCCCAGCTATCCCATTATTTCCTTCAGTATTCCCACAGTGGAAACAGCTGTCTCAGAAGTGTTGGAAAGGCAAGAGACCCCAGAAAGTTCCTCAAACCAACACCCTGGTGATAGAACAGCTTTTTTGACTGCTGTCAGAGCTCGCTAGACAAGCCCAGTATACCCGTTACCCAGCCACAAGAAGCACCAAGCCCGTCAGGCCGGGACTGGAACGCAGCCTAGTGGTACTTGGGTTTTCAGCATCACAAATGTTTGTTAACAGGGCTCAACCAAAGCAGCGCAGCAATAGCCGGAGATTTTGGGCTTCCTGCCATTCATTTATTTAATTAAGAGAGCTCAACAAAGATCGTTTTGAGAAAGTGATTGTGTTACCTCTTCCACCACCACTACTGAAGCAACAGCCTTAAAACTGCATCTGTAGTTCAGGCTCATGTAAAAGCTGTCTTCCCTGAAACCTATTGAGCTGTTCTGCTTTCTCCTCTCAGCTATTGACTACTGGGGTGGATGGGGCGAGGAGGAATATTAACAACTGCCTCCCGGACACTTTTCAGTGATGCCATAGATTGTGACATCACGGCTGTCTCCATGGTGACATGGCAACACCACTGAATCCAAACAGGAGGCCAATTAGAACAAGAAAGCTCCTTTGTGGTTGGAGCCATAGTAATTAACAGAAATAAGAGAAGCTGTTCTAGAAAGCACATCATTCCAACAATAAAAATCTTGCTTTTAGTTTGCCAGGTGAACCTAAAACCCCCAAACCATGGCTAAGTATAAAAAAAGCCCATCTAGACTGGGAAACCCATGATATCATTAGCTTCTTTCCCAGCTCTAACAAACTCTGAGCACAGCCTGGATCGGAGAAATCATTTTTCCTCTCCCTCATGTCAAGTTCTCCTTTCCATTGTAGCCTGCCCACATGCTTAAAGAGGCTTCTCAGCCCACCACGCTCAAGCAAAGCCTCCCAACTGCTTTTCAACTTGCTACCATTAGCACGCACACGTGTGTGTGTGTGGGGGGGAACACACAAAAGAAACCAACCCAAGGCCACCAACCCATAGTGACTCACGCCAGCGAAGACTCCACGGATGAAGCACGCTCAGGATTTGAAACGGATTACACGAACAAGCCCTGGACCCCCTAGGTATCTACACCGTGTTGTTTTCAACCTCCAAATCAGTACGAGACACACAGGAGCAATCTCTGCTAGTGCAAGGTAAATTGTTAAGGTGCTGCTGGGGGCACGTTAAGCCAAATCTGACTCCCTGATGGATCGCCACACTCCACCCTACAGAGCATGGTAATCAGGAAGCACTTGCTGCAGTCCCAGAGATAAGGCAACTGCTGCATTGCTCCAGAGTGCCCAGGAGCAACACAAAGCTAGTCGGAAGTCCCCAGGGCAGAGCAGCTGTTTTAGAGTGTACCACAACTGGGCTTTAACTCTCCTTTATCTACAGATTCAGCCCATTAAATACTAGCGCCGTTCAACAGTACAGTTTACAGCATTTTTCTTTTCTCAAGCAAGCCTAAGCACTGCAGCAGTCCATGAATAAGCTTCAGGTATGCTTTCCAAGAAAGCAAGCGTGAAGGTGTAAGCCACAGCATGAAGTCAGGCCACCTGGAGTGAGGAGCTCTGCACCCACCACAGCAGCTCGAGCAGGGCCGTACCGAACGGGCTCATGGCTGGTGGATAAACTTTCAAGCGTAACGCTGCTTCCCAGAGCTGCGGCAAGCAGACCTGTTCTGTTCCTCTCCTGCAATCCGATGGGGAAGAGGCATGTCGCTCTCCGCACACAGGTCCCTAGTACTGGCAAGGTCATGGCATGTGGAGGCTGGGCAGCAATCAGATAGCCTTTCATCTTATGATAAGGGTGTTTTTGTGATAAGCTGGTTAAAACTCTAACTGAGCCAGCGTAAAAAAGTGATGCTGAACACCATCACACCATAAGAATTAGCATAAAATATATTTATCAGGTACCCTCAACAAGTGCAGCAGAAGCAGTTCTGTCACAATCCATCCAAGCGAGAGTCTTTGTACACAACGCTTTTACCAGCTCCTACCTCAGCCTGGTCACGTTATTTCACATGCAACAGCAGCACTTGAGTTAAGGCATTTAACAGTGACTAGGGTTCCTGCTAGGAGTCCCTCAGCCATTAAAACTGAGCCATCGTGTGGCACACTCCTGAGAAATGGGACAACGGGACTTCCTCAAGCCAGTCACCTGGTTGTAGTTCATTCTGGCCTCAGTGTTCCTGGTACGTGAACTTGTTCACTAGGAACTGCAATCACATCCACCTGCTGCCCAAACACATACCATCACCCATACCCGAAGCACGTTTGCTAAGAGAGCAAGAACTAGAAGAGAGCAGACAACGTGATTAAGCACGAACCAGGTTTTGCAGCACTAGAGAAAGACATCAGCTACAGCAGGGAAAGAAACCTGAGAGAAGCAGAAATAATGGCTTTGGAAATAACCACCCTCTAAAGTTATTTTTAGAGCTGCCTCCCCCAGCACCCAAGATATTCAGAGCCCTTAAAAAAAAACAAAAAAATCAAAGGTAAGAGCACAAATAGCAGTGCCAGAAGAAAGCAGACGGTGCTTCAAAGTTTACTGCTGTCAGAACACCGGCAGCCTAAATGGCTGGCCCAGTTCTGTCCTTTGATTCGAGGCGGCCTCATTAGCCTGAGCTCTGCTTTGCTCCACCGTAGCAAACTCGCAGGAACTTCACCACCTCCGCTGGAGCCGTGCCACCAGCGTCGGGGGAAAGTCGGAGCGCGGCTCAGCCTGGGGCCTGCAGCCTGCGGGCTGGGCTGAGCACGGCGCTTTCAAGCCGGGTAAAGACGGCCGGGCACTTTCATCCCTCCCTTTTAAAGCTCGCCGCTACCGGCGCCCAGGATGACGGTTCAGGGAGAGTTTCCTCCGGCTGCCTCCCGGGACAGAGCGGGCCGGGCAGGCTGCTGTGCTCCTCGGCACCGCTCCGGGCGAGCAGCGCTTGAGGCACCGGCCCGGAGAGACTGGCGCTCCCCGGGCCGCCCGCCCGCTCCGGACCAGCGGGGAAAAA
>VXBH01007125.1:0-13121 GCA_013400035.1 Rynchops niger | reverse complement strand
CCCCCCCACGCAGGACCTTTTTCTCCTCGTCACGGCCGCCGCTGCCACAGTGACATTTTCCCCGGCACCCGCCCCCACGCAGGAGTGGGTTTGAGTGACAGAAACCGCTGCGCTGCCACCGCCCCCGGCACCCGGCGCCCCGGGGACCCCGAGCTGGGCAGTGGGTGCGGGGGCGGCGGGCGATGCTCCCGCCGGGCCCCAGGCAGAGCGCGGTGTTAGCAGGAGGGAATTCTCCAGTGCGGAGACGAGTACACGGAAAAGGAAAACAGCGGGGGCAAAGGGGACGTTTCCCTGGGTGGGTGTTGGCCGCTGGTGACAGATTTGCCGGTTGACCTCCATCCTGCCGGGCACGGGGAGAGGGAGCCGGGCCTCCCGTCACCGGGTGCTGCTGCTCTGCTTGATGCCGGTGTTTTGTGCCTCCCGGTGAGGCTGCCTGAGCAGGGGTGATGGAGCATGGATGTGTGGAGGCGAGCAAGGTTGGGACAGCTTGTGGGGCCACAGAGCCGCCCTGCGTCCAGCTCCAGCCCTCCGATCCCGCCTTGAGACATCCGGGGCAAGAGCGTGAGGTTGCCCAGGCTGTGGGGTGGGGGGAGACCTCTGGGAGGGCCCAGACAGGGGCCATGGGTGCCTGCAGGGCCGGCACGGCGTGGACACTGCCTCGGGGTCTTTGTCCGCAGAGTGCTGGCCCTCGGGCAGCGCTTGTGGCTCTGCAGGTAGCGGTGTTGACGTGTGGCTCCTGCCAGGAGCACGTGTGCCACCCCAGCTCCTCGCTGTTCCCATCAGTCCTTGGATGCTCTGGTTTATTTATGACTCGCTGGGTTCGCAGCGGAGTGAGGAGAAGGGCTGGTCTGCAGCAAGGAGAGGTCAAAGCGCCGTGGGGAAGCACCGCACTCGGCTCACGCGCTGCCGGCTCCGGCAAGCAGGGCTGGGCCACCGCCGCCCTCGGCGCTCAGCGATGGGATCGCTGTGGATGTGCCGCTTCTGCTCTCGGAAAGAGAGCAGCAAAGTGGGGCCAAGGGAGGATCTCACTAGAGTCAGCCCTGAGACTTGGGACCTGCAGCCCGGGGCCTCTCCCTTCCGCTGCCTACCAAGGGAAAACCAGAAAACGTGTTTTCCATCCGGCTGCTTTCGGGCTCGGGAGCGGTGAGCAGCTCTGTACTGAGAGCCCCTCAGCCACACCGAGTGCGGCTCTGCGAGGCTCTGAGCCGATCTCTTCCTGAGATCCTCGGGAATACCCACGTCATAGCTCAGGAGATGGAAAAAGTAATGGAAAAGCATGCCGGAGAGGGAAAGCAACCCAGAACAAGAGAAACACGCACAAAGAAATCCTCATTTGCCTGCACTGTCCAAAATCCTGCCGTTGCTCAAGCCTGGGTGCACGGCCTTACCCAAGCCTCGTACAGCCCCGCTGCCCTGGCACGTGTGTGTCGTAGCTAAGACCGTGGCCGGTCGCTGCTGGGCCGCTCCAGCCGTGGCACGAGCCCCGTGGCCACGGAGGGAGATGTGGAGAGGTGCTGAGCACTGCCGACAGCAGGGACACAGAGCGGCATCTGTGGTTGCCTGGTGCCAGGGCAGCTCTGTGCTCGCCCAGTTGACACGGATTGCAGCAGGGCCAACGTGCCGGGAGACTACCAGGCCCCTCAGCCTAAGAAGAGACCGGAGGTGGTCTGCTGTGCCCAGCACGTGGCTCTCCAACCAGCGCAGCCCCACAGACAGAGCACTACGCCACGTATGGCCTCCCTGCTGCTGCTCCCAGAGGCTCTGAGCAGGCTGGGGCACCCCTTGGTGCCTCGGTTTCTCCTTCTCTCCCACGAGGACAGCACTACTGACTCCCTTTCCTGCCATCAAGGCTGATAAAAGCAAGCAACGAGGAGAACTTGGCTTTCTGACCATATTGCCAAAGGAAAATGCTGGCAGCTGCCTTTCTTTCCACTCCTTTGTAGATGGCCCCTGCTGGGAGAAGGCAGGCTTGGCCAGGACCTTGGAGCTGTGCTCACTTCCCAGTATTTAGTCTAGGGGCAGCCGTTTCCACCTCCCCTGTGTCTGCACAGCATCACGTGTGGGCTGCAGCTCCCCCTTTCCTAGGGATCCGGGCAAGTGACGTTTCCGTGGGGCTCAAGCCCACTGCAGCCCTTCCTGGGTGCCGGAGACCCGTGCGCGCAGCAGGCAGCGGACAGAGAGCTTGCTGCGCTGGGCGCTGCCTGTGGTAGAGCTGAAACCTGGCAGCAAAGAGCCCCCAGCGCCAGCTTTGCTGAGGCAGGAGGATAGAGATGTTTTGGTTTTGGTGGCGGAGTTGGGAGCGGGGTTGTAGCCATGGTACAGGCTTCCTGGGGAGCAGGGAGTGCTGGCTGGGCATGGGGCTTGGTGGTGGAGTTGCCATAATAACAAGGAAAAGATCAGAGGTGAAAAACGAGCAGGTAAGCGTGGAGAGGAACAGCTGTCATAAATTTCTTTGTGTCCTACCGGCATATGAACAGATCATGGAACATGTATAGGTACCTTCCCCCCCCGCCACACACACACACTCTCTCTCTCTCTCTAATCCCTTTCTTGCTGGTGTGTTAGAGAAAGCTATTTCTGGAACGTGAAATCTAGGTCAAAAAGAAGGAGAAAATCTGAAGGGAATGATAACAGTCTCTCTCTTCAAAGGCCGTACGGGGTCAGCTCTGGCTGATACGATTAGCAAAGGGGCCGCAGTGGTGCTTTGCTCCTCAGCTGTTGCCGCTCACGCACGGGCTGAACAACGTTTCCTGGCCTGGTTTGGTTTTTCCTTTGCCTTCACACCACTACGTTTTCCCCACAAAGAAGAGAAGGCCATGACAGCTGAGAGAGGAGGGGAGCAGAATTTGCCTTCCTGCCCAGAGACCAGGTAATCACCATGCACAGAGGAGGAAGAGGAGGAGGAGGAGGAGGAAGGCTGTCTGTACCCATCCCTCACAAGCCAGCGCTACGTGACGTTCCCAGCTGTGGAAACTCATCCCACAGTGAACCAGCCCTTGGGGATTTGGTCAGCACGATGCACGGAGGTGTGCAGGCACTTTGTCTTTCCTCCGCTAAGAACAGCCGTGCTCCCCCTGCAAGAGCATCCGTGCCAGGGACCGGGCTGGCATCCGCCTTCTCCTGGGGCAGGGTTCCCAGCACAGCAATGGGCCTGGGAGCCGCCTCTGGTTTAGTGATGAAAAGAAAAAAACTAAGAAAAAAATACAAAGAAGGCAGAAAACAGGTTGGAGGCAGAAGGGCGGCAATTCTGTCATGGCTTTGGGGAGTATCTCTCCCAGGTAGTGCTCTCATGCCCAGCCTGAGCTTGGCAAAGCTCTGGCATCCGGATCGGCACAAGGTGTGTGCAGCCCTGGCAGCTGTTTATGGGAGCGCTGGTGGCTCTCAAGGACGAGTCTCATGCTTGGCTCTCCCTGGGGTCAAGTTTGGGCTGGCCTGAAGGGCTAGACTTTCTCCAGCTCCGTCTGCTCCAGGCGCTGTGGTTCCCGTGTTGGGCTGGGGGCCTGCAGCCAGAGCTGCTGTCACGGGGTCAGCAGAAAGGGAGAACCGGAGGGTCGCTGCCCTCCAGAGCTCACACTCTCAGGGACATCTTAACCGTTGGCAAGACAGCCCAGTCCTGGGGGAGGCAGAGCTGGATTCCCTGGCCTCCCTGGAAGAGTTCTGGGCACAGGATAAGGAGCCGGGCACCTGGGCTTTCTGGGAGCAGGCTGCTGAATGCCAAGGCAGGATGCTCTGAGCAAGGGTGATGTTACCAGCTGGCACAGGGAGGACTGGGAGGAGCTCGAGCAGGAACTGGCTTGGTGTGAGCTTTCCCTGCCCTCGCTGGTACGCTGGGTTGAGGCTGGGCTGGGGTCTCCCCACTGGGGATTCTCACCTCCTTTCGCCGTGCGTGGCTCACCTCGGCTTTCCTGTTTCCCTTGGACATCAAATATTCAGCTCTGTATCACAAGCAGTTTATTAAGCAAGCGATTCCCAGAGCTGCCTCTAATAAGGAGGAGCTGGGGCCGGGGAGCCCTTTGTAATAATGCTCGTGAGCGGCGTGCGCGGCTGTCGGCAGAACGCCTGGCAATTAGACAAATAGGTTTCACTGGGGCTTTCGAGGCTCCAGCTTCGCAAGGCACAAAGCTTTGTTTAACGCTGATCAAGGGCAGCTCATCCTCTGTCTCGCTGGCTGTCAAATGGGAGCTAATTGCCTTGTAACGCGCCGGTGACACAGGCGTTTGTGGGAGGACCTGGCTTGTCGGAGGTGTGACAGCTGTCAGGGCTCTCCCACCCGGCCGTGCTCCCCACACAGACCCCGAGACTGGCAGCCCTCCGTGAAATGGAGCTGGCTGCACCTCCTCATGCCCTCAGCTGGTGGCTGAACCCCTTTGCTCTACGATTCAACCCCCATTCTGTCCTCAAAGAACGAGACGCCGGTGTCAGCCACAGCACTGCTGTTGCTGGTGCCTCTTTAGGATGTGTCCCTGCAGAGAAGAAACCTAATTTCCCTCTCAGGGACTGGGTACATGACGGGAACAGGTCCTTTGGGCTGGTGCACAGCTGCTGGTGCACGGGGTGTCCGTGGGAAGGGAACGTGTGAGGGCTCTCAGTTGTTTCACCCTGGAGCCCTGCGTGGAGCAGAGGCCATGAGCGACCACCAGACCTGCAGACGATGGTGCACCCACTTCTCGCGATTGGTCCAGACCGACCCCATCAAGCTGACAGGTACCAGTCTGCTGCTGGGGAGGCCCCTCTCGTACAACACAGACCCATTAACGCCTCAGGGATGCGCGTTTGCAGGGGGAACCGAGCCCGGGTGGCTGATTAAAGGTGTGACTGCCATCTAGATATGCCTCCTGCCTTCCCCACCACGCACACGCACAAACACAGATGCTCCTCTCCTCTGCGCTTCCGCCCCCCCCATCAAGAACATTTCCCTCCCCAAGCCCCAGCAGCCAATGCAAGAGGCTGGAGGATGTTCGGGAAATGAGCAGATCTCTGCTGGGTCACGTCAGAGAGAGTTTGCGACCAGACATTTTGAAAGCCCCCTTCTGTGCTTCTTGCTTCCTGGTGTCAGCCTGGATTTGCGGCGGCGCTGAGCTCAGCATCGGCCGCACTGCCAGCGAGGAGAGGGTGGGCTTGCGGGGAGCAGAGCGGGCCAGGGTGGGAAGAGCATGGGGCAGAAGCAGGGCAGAGAGGGTGGTAGGAAGGAGGGATGGGGCTGAGCAAGCATCCCGTCTCCCCCAGGGGATCTCTTCCAGTCCCTGCCTCATCCTGTGGACTTTGGCTGTGACGATCCTGGAGCGCGGAGGGGGACGTGAAGGGGAGACGTGGGGGCACGGGCATGTTCCTGTGTGGGAAGGCCTGGAGCTGGGCATGAAGATGCTCCCCTTCCTGCTCCCCCTTCTCCCCGCTGCTGGGACAGGGCTCTGACCTGGCTCCCACCAACAGCCTACCCGGGTGCTCTGGCAGCTTTGCCCGCGGCAGATCTGCTGAGGCTGCTCCGAGCAGCCCCCCATAGCTCTGTGGTTTGGGGCCGGAGCTTATGCCAAGAGCAGCCTACCCCCGCTGGACCTGACCCTGGCGTCCCCGTGGGTGACGGGGCTCGCTGTCTGCCTCCACCGTACAGCTCTGGTGAGATGCCAGACTCCTCCTGCCCGCTCTGGTGTCTGCCTGGCACGATGTCATGTCTGGGAGCACTAAGGCATCACTTCAATTTCCAAAACTGTTCCTGGGATGGGACCTCTCAGCTCCCCGTGCCCTGTGCTACAGCCAAGCCTCACCTGGGCCACCAGAGCCGGCCAGGAGCAGAGAAGGACACAGGCTGCCTTGAAGAAAATGATGCAAAAGTGATGCAGATCCAAGTGACTTGGAGCATCATGGAAAGGTAGCGGGTTTCTCTTCTGGCAAGGACCAGCCAGCTTCCCTGAGCATCTCTCTGGAGCCTGCTCCCACCACCCAGCATCGCGGGAGGGCCTCACACCAGGCGAAATGCTGCAGTGAGAGCAGAGCTGCTCCCCACACCCCAGCTTCGTGCAGCTGAACCTTTTGGCTCTGCTCAGGCCTTCGGGAGCCATTTGCAGAAGCAGCATCTCCAGAGCAATGCTCCTCCCTGCCACCCACAGCCCTTCCGTGTGTTTTCCAGCAGAGGCACGGACAGCTGTGGAGTGAAGCCTCTGCTGCAGATCCTGCTTTGGTAAAGGCAGCCGCAGGTGGAGCCTGGCTGCACCAAACGTGTCCCTGGGCCAGGGCAGTGCTGGTCTCTGCAGCAAGGAGCCAGCACCAGCTCATTTTTGGATGAGCCAGAAACCCAGCTCTTGCCTCTCTTTCCTCCTGGGCTTTCTCAGCACGGTGACATCTCAGCAGCCCTGGCCATTCCTTGCCATCTTGAGCCGGTGCTCCCAGCATCCTGGCAAAATGGCATCCTGAGGCAAAGCACTCGCCTTCCTTCCTTCCTTCCCCCCCAGGAGCTGAATGCGTGGGGTGTCCACAGGAACCTCTCCGGCAGCACTGCAGGGGGGCACGGCAGTCCTGCTGGGAGCATGGGCAGCCCCGACTCATCCCAGAAGTGCTGGGATTCTTTGGCCATCGGGGAAGGGAAGGCTTGGCAGGCGGGAGAGCCAGCTCAGTGCACCGAGGTGCAGGGTGCTGGGCTCTGGGGCTTGGGAAGGCTCGTTAGTGCCTTGAAACTCAGAGCAAGACCTGTTTTTACCCCACACCAGGGATGCTGGGGGTCTCTAGTCTACGTACACCCGACGGAGAGGGGCCAATAGGACTCGATGCATTTGGCACCTGCATAGCTGCTGCAATTCTTTCGCTGGGAGAGAACACAGCTGGAGCCAGCCTAGCCAAAGGAAGAACGCCCGGCATCTCGCCGTCAGAAGATTTTGAAAGACTCGTCTCTAGGCAGCAGCCCGAGGGCTGGGTGCACCAGGGTGACCCTCTCTGCCCGTTACCTCTTCTGCCCTGCCTGCAGGGGACGGGACTGGGGTGCCAGGGCTGTGAGTCCAACACACAGCACCGCTCTGCCTCTGCACGGAGCTGGGCTGCTGCCTGGCTGGCACAGGAGCCGCGCTGGCGAGCCCCATGGCACCCCCCGGCCTGGGCTGTGCTGCTCAGGTCTTGGCTAGCTGGGGTCCTATCCTCACCGGCCACGGCTCAGGGCCCTGGCTGGGCAGGGTCAGACCTGCCTGCGACTCTGCTGGGCAAAATCACAAACCCTGCAGATCTGGAGGGGGCAAATTTGCACCATTCGCCTTTCCCCCCACATCTGAACCCCCCAGACCTGTGTCCAGGAGTCCTGCCCTGCATAGGAACCTGCAAAGAATTTCATGGTGAACCCCAAAGCCTTGTCGCACCTCCATGGTGGAGGGGACGGAAGCAGGTGCCTTCTGCCTTCCCTCCTCCCGTCAGCCCCAATTTCTGCCTTTGGCTGGGGGGCTGCGGAGAGCAGGATATGCTCAGAGCCTGGGGAAGCTGTCAGAGTCCCTCTTGGCCTTTTTTCTTCCCGGGAGTTTGAGAGAGAGGTCAAACCTGTCAGCTGTAGCCTGGATTGGGGTAATAAGAGGTGCAGAGTGGAAAGGAGGAGGAGGAAGGTGGAAGCTATTGCTAGTGTGGGGCAGCAGCCTGCTTGCCAGTGCCCGCAGGACTCCAGGCAGAGAGGGCAGGCAGTGCTCCTCTGCAAGGTGGGCATCCCGCGGCGTGCTCCCAGCCACAGCACTCAGCCTTGGGTTTGGCTTGACTGAGTGAAAGACTTCTGAGCCTCTGCAGATCGCATTAGCCATGCCGACCAGATCCCAGCAACCAGAGCCCCTCTGCCATTTCGGCGCCCGCATCCGGACATCCAGCCCCAGCCATCCTAGCAGCACGCCTGGCTGCTGGCCTCCCTCTCTGGCACAGAGCAAGCCCCCCCAAGCCCACAGAAGCCTTGGAAAACCATGGCTGGAGAGACAGGTGTCTAAGCCCAGCACCTCACATGCTCGGCACCTCCAGGGCAGTCAGCAGCCGTGTCCCCTGTCCCCTCTGGCCTCGCGCCCCTTCCCCTCCGCCCCCTCTGCCGCACACCGCTGGCACTCACTGCTGTTGGTGGGCAAGGTCCTGCTGCCGCTGAGGCTGCCCGTCGGTGGTGGGGAGATGGAGCGGACGGAGCCCGTGTCCTCTTCCTGGGAGCAGCCCGCCTGGATGGCTCGGAGGTAGCTGTGGCTCCGGGAGCGAAAGTAGCTGGGCAGAGGCAGGTCCAGCACCTCCGCGGCGGCCGACTCGGCCTCGCTGTAGGTAGAGTCGCAGACCGCCTCGTACTGCTCCCCCAGCTCCGGCTCTGGCGCCTGCAGGGGAAGAGGGGCAGAGCCAGTCACCCCCTGCCTGCAGGCAGCCCTTCCCCTTCCCCTCCTGCCCCTCTCCCCGCAGCCGCCCTGCTGCCCCTCCTGCGTGGTCCCGCTTACGGCAGACAAGACCGGGTCAGTGCTGGTGCGGTGCAGGATGCCCGGACTCTCTGCTGAGAGATGGAAGAGAGGACCCTCCTTGGAGGCGAGAGGGTCCCTGCTTGTGGAATAGGAGAGACTTACCACCACAGCGCCTGTGAAACACCCCCCCGTCTCTGACGGAGAGACCGAGAGCACGTGAGGCTGAAATCCCTGTCCAGCCTCCGACCAGCCCCCCTGCCCCACCAGCACAGCTGGGAGACCCCAGCCTCAGCTGCAGGACCCTGCCGGGGCAAGCGTGCTCTTCGGTGGGGGGACATGGCCTGGCCCTACTACCAGAGAGAAGGTGGGGAGGTGTGGGCTGGGGGGACAGCCTCCATGCTTGACCAGGGACTAGTTCTGGCTCGCACCGTCGGGAACCCATCCTAGCCCCGTCCATGGTGGGGGACCAGGAAAGGGCTTGGCATCAGGCTGTGGCGAGGCGTGAGGCGAGTAGGGGCTCCCTGCTTCTCCTGCTGCCCCCACTTCCCTTCCACCCACACCCCCGGCCCTGCCCAGCTCTCCAGGAGCAGCAGCTGCTCAAACCTGGACTCGGGAGAGGCTCGCCCGGCTTAAACCAGAGCCAGCCTAAAGCAGAGCGTTCTGAAATACAGATGAGGAGAGGTGCTGAGATTGGCCCTGTTGCCCACTTCCATCTCTCCTGGCCCTTTCTTTGGCCTCAAGGACAGTATTTCTGCCCAGCGTTGGCATCTGAGCTCCACAAAGTTTCGTTCAAAAAGTTCATCTACTTTCTCCCTAAAACTGACAGTCCCTGACCCCCTGCCAGGGCCAGGACATCCAAGCTCTCCAGCTGCCCTGCAGTTGGAGCACTGCCGCCTCCTCCTCCTCCTCCTCTTCCTCCTCCTCCTGCCGCTGGTCCCAGGTGTGGGCTGATCCCACAGCCTGCCTCGCACCCTGCCATGGGTGTCCAGGCTGACCCGAGAAAGCTCCATGAGGAAGGCAGAGGGAAACGCCAGTGGGACGGTACCTGCTCTCCATGGGTAAATATCTGAGGGATAAGTGAGGGGGGTCCAAAGATCTGGAAGAAAGAGTTGGAGAAGGTTAAAGGCCAAGAATGGGGGAGCCCCTCACACAGACAGCCATTGCACAGGGACTGAGGACGAGGGGAGCGGACGGCCCGTCCCCCAGGGCCACCACTGCTGACACTTCAGTACAAACTTCAGAGCTCATAAGATGCCAAGCAAGATGCCGCACAGGCCCCTCAGACAGCGGCACAAACACGGCATGGCAAAGCTCCACGGGACGCCTCCCAGAGGGAGAGAAGCTGCTGATGCATTCAGCCTGTGGTATGCACCATATATCAATATATATACACAGGGCACACTTGGGACACACAGTGCTGGCACACCCCTTGGCACGCATGGGTTGCCTGTGGCTGCTGGACGAGGGTTGGTGTCGTTCCCAGTTAACACCTTTGCAAAGCCCCCAGCACTGGCTAGCACATCTTAACATGGCCAGGAGCAGTGACGGGCCTCCACAGTCCGCAGAGCGGCGGTGGATGGGCAGTCGGAGGGCTCCACGTTGGGGAAGCTGTCCTGCACATTGATGGGGCCACCTCACTGTTGCCTCCTTTGCTCCCATGCCAGGAAGAAGCCACACAGAAGCGGTGCTGCCTTCCCTCCACAGCAAAACCACGGCACATACTTGGCATTAGGACAGACGCCCGACAGACACTGCGCTGCCTGTGGGGAGGAATGCCTTCTCCTCCTCTCCACCCCTGGTCTGCAGAGCACATCCACCCTCTAGCTCTGTCCTGCACGAGCTGCCCAAGATGACCCACCTTGGGAAGGATCCAGGTTCAAAATGTACCTGAGGGAAGCGGCTTAGCTCCGGGGGCTGGGTCTGGCCCTTCTACACAGGGCACAGCTCAAAGCGTGGATAAGCAGTATTGGGGGCCACCAGCTGGCTCTCTCTGGCCACTGGTCCCCTTGGTGTGAAAGGGGGATGCTGACATGCACACCTGGTGAACCCTGGACTTCCAGAGGTTTGCAAGGTGGAAGTCAGCTGGGACAAAACCAAGCGGAGTGGACTTGTCTTGCAGAGCTGAGGATGCTTCTATGTGGGAGGACACTAGAGTCTTGCTGGACACACAAGGAAGGTGTTGGAGGTCACACAAAAGTGAGGGCAGGGCAGGAGCTGCCTCTGGCACTGGAGGAAAGTGCAGGTCAGACCTACCAGAGGATGAGACCAGAACACACTGGTGTTTGTACTGGCTCCATCCTGGATCAACACATACGCAATTTGTGGGAGGCTTCTAAATCCCACCCCAGCTGCAACTGAACTCTCTCTGATGTGGAGGAGAGCGGGCAGAGTGCACATGATGACAGTGGCCCCGGCTTGTGCGGGTGCTGTGGCAGTCAGCGTGCCCCCAGCGTCACAGTGCTGCCAGTCTGGAGCTGGGGTGTTTGCTTGGGCAGCTCCTGGCACATTGTGGGCCGCTCGGATCCTCCAACTCCAAGATCCTTCGGATGTCTTCACGGGGGTGCTGCACTCAGCTGCCAAGTGGCAGCATTAGACAGGGAGAAAGCACAAACTCAGCCCACCCATTGTCTTCACGCAGAGACCTGGCTTCAGACATGGATTTACACGCAAAAGACAAGAACGCGACGGTCCTGACCCCTTCTCTGTGCAATGAGACACCCGGCACATTGCTGTTGATGTACAAGGAACGAGACTGACCACCAGGAACACGTACGCCCGTGAGCAGTGCCCCATGCCCTTCCCCAAAAGCCCTCCACCAAGGGCTCCAACCGCTCGGTGACGGCAGGAGAAACCAGCCATGGGGCCGGAGAGGCTGGGCTGGGCCAGAGGAGGGCTCACAGCCCCACAGGCCTGGAGGGGAACGCTGGCCCGGCCCGCTCACCCTCCTCCATGCTCTGGTCTGTGATGCCCGTCCCGCTGCTTTAAGCCCTGCCTTGCGCTGCCGCCCTTGACCGCTGGGCACAGGCAGAGCGGAGCAGCACCGCAGGGGCACGTGTGTGCATGTGTTCCGTGCGGACACGTGTGGACAGAGAGGGGACATGCTAGAGGCCCAGGGTGACAGCGAAATGGCTGGGTGAAGCTTGTGGAGCCATTGCTCCATTGGCCGCCCTGGGAATCTCCACCTGCGTACCGAAAGGACGGGTCCCCGTCCCGGGGCTGAGATAAGCACATGGGACCTCTGCAAAGGCCTCGTCCTGGCATGGATTATTTCCTGTCCTCTGAAGCCACCGGCTTATAACCACCCGAGCCCTGAGCTGCTCCAGAGCAATCCCAAGGGGAGGCGTAGTGTGGGACAGGCAGTTAAACCCCGTTTGCATCCCAGAGGTCGGGGTCAGGGCATGAGCCCACCCTGGGGGTTTGCCACTCACCATCAGTGCCTCACTGGCATCCTTGGCTTTGCCCTTCCCAGGGGACCAGGAATATCCAAGGGAGACGTCCCCAGCTAGGTGGCAGGACAGAATTATGGGCACCCTGTTCCTGGGTCCATTCTGCTGCACGAGGGACGAGGTCCTCAGAGCTAAGCAGGGTTACTGTCCCCGGTGACCTGCTGCAGGGTCCCAGGTTGGACGCCAGCCTTTACCCCGGCTCTGTACCCACCCAGCGGGCGTGAGGACCTTGCAGCAGGAGCGAGCAGCCTTGCAGGTGGCTTCTGGGTGGTGACACGGCGGGACTCTGTGCTCAGAGCAGCCCTGAGCTTCACCCGTGGCTGTGAGGCATCACTCTGGGCTGCCATACCTGTGGCCATGGCAGAGTGACTTCAGCGGCACCAGCAGTGCCCAGAGGAGGCAAAGCTAGAGGAAGGGGGGTATAATATGAATCAGAATTAAGGAGCTGGCCATGATACTTTGGTAAAGCTGCCAGAGAATACTGTGTGCGATTCCTGGATCGCAGACCGTGCCTTATTTTGGAGGGGGAAAAAGATGTTCCCCTCTCCCCTTAGCTGGCCTCCTTTCTCCCGGGGGCGTGCTGGTGCAGCGGGGCTCAGCGCTCCAGCATCTCACCTGGTTGATGCAACTGGACTCATTGACGCTGTCAGGGATCTGGTTGTATTCTTCCTCCCAGGTTGGGAACTTCGGAGGTAGGAGGATCTCAACAGAGTCCAGGCGGTCCAGGCTCCTGCCAGCAGAGAGAGAGGACGTGAGGGGTGTCCCCATGGCGTGGGCAGCGCTGGGGCTGCGCTGGAGCTGCCGCCCTGCCAGGAGAGCCAGACCACCCCTGCCCGCGGCACCCTCTGCCAGGCACAGGCACGTATGGTAGCACAGAGACGATGCTGGGCACCAAGTCCGCTGCCCGGCCCCCGTTGCAACTCCTGGAGTAGAAGGAAGCACTTTCTCACCTTGCTGGCCCCTGGCTTGGGCTATTGAGTCTGGCACACGGGCGAAGGTTTGTGGGGTGCAGGCGAAGGAGAGGGGACAAGACCTCGGGTTCTGCTTACCCGATGCCGTAAGTCCAGCTGAACCCCAGGGAGCACATGGGGTGGCATAGTGCCAGCCCCCAGAGTCACAGTCCTGGTGACAGACCAGTTCTTGCCCAGGCTGATGCTGGGGGCCAAGGGGTCAGGGAAGCCGGCTCTTCCCTGCCTGGGCTGGTGGGGAGGGGGTGTGAGATGGTGGGGTGAGAAATGGCTTTTAAATAGCATTTTGTGGACTTTCCAATTGGAAACATCTGCAGGATATTTTT
>VXBH01007119.1:115191-134443 GCA_013400035.1 Rynchops niger | reverse complement strand
CTGTTCTTCTGTGATTCTGTGACGACCTCCATGTGACAGTTCCCGAGCTGGTGAGTTGTCACTCATGGGAAATCTCTCTTCTGTTGCTGATATTTTTGCCCAGTGGTATCCGTTTAGGTCCATGATTTCCACGGTTTTGCAGAATTTCCTCCAGAACAAGCCAGCTGCTCCCAAGAGCGGGGACGATGCCAAACTGGAGCACTGCACCCTTGTTTGGCCACAGTTTGCACTTCTTATTTGAAGATGGGAGATGAAGCCTGCCCACCCTGCTCCCAGCACTACGGGCAGCCACGCACTCTGCTTCTCCCTGCCCTACTGTCACCCCAGGGTGGCTGGGGCAGGAGCTGCTGGGCTGGGAAGGAGCCAGCAGATGCCCAAAGCCCTGCCCGGCTGCAGGGAAGAGGCCAGGGGACATGGTATCTGGCGCATCGTTCTGGTTGTGCCATGGTCCGGAGGCCATGGAGAGGTTCCTCTGGCTCCAGGTGGGCATAATCCTCTGCCCTCTGAGGTTTCTGGGCTTTATTGGTGCTCCTTCTGCACACTTACTGCTTGTCCCTGTGGCAGGGAGAGGTCCACGCTGGTGTAACTCACACCATTCAGCACTGTACCCCATGGAGAAGCTGTGGTGTCCATATTGATGCTCTACATGCAGTGATCTGGGCATCCCACATGGCCATAAGGAGATGGATCCCCGTCCCCACGCTCCCCTCAGCACCCGAGGCTCAGGCAAGACACCATACAGACATATACACACTACCAGGTATGGACCCTTTAATCTTGCACCCTCATCTCATAGTTCAGCATCGAGGATGCTCTTCCCACGTGGCAATATCCCCTGTACCTCCTGCCACCCCCCCGCCCCAGCCACACGCTGTGCTCCGGACCCCTCCCCAGAGGTGGCTGCAACTGAGCAGCATTGCCAGCTTGCAGGAGCCTCTGGAAGAAGGAACCCAGCAAGTCTATGGGTGAACCCCACTGCGAGTCACGTTGTCAGGGGTGGAAAATGGTGTGGTGAACCCCCAGCCCAGCCTGGCACCTCTCTCCCCTCACCCCGAGCACAGGCAGGAGCCATCCTGCCAGGCAGAGCTGGCAGACCGGGCTTGATACCCGGGGCCAAACACAGCGCCAAGTTTCGGGGAGACAGGCAGTGCCCCGGGGAGGGGACACACAGTCATAGCGACGGGTTTCTGGGGGCACCTTGAACTGATTTCAGGGTGCTGCCCAGTCTCTGTCCCTCTGCTTCCCCTTGCCGAGGCGGTGGAGGGTCTGGTGGACACATCTGCAGGGGACAGGGTGGACCAGCCTCTGGCTGTGCCATCTCCTTAATGTCCCCGAGGGTTTCTGCCTAACATCTGGTCCCGGTTGTGTCCCCCTCACGCTCCAGGCTGCCTGTCCCCCTGCCAGCACCAGCCCCAGGGCAGTGCGGGAATGGAGGCTGCTCAGCGCGCTGGTCCCCACAGTGATTTGTAGACATCTCAGCAAGGGCGTCAGCCATGGTCTGGCGGACAGTCTCTGTCAGTTCAGGGACATCCTTTTGGCTCAGGCCCTGAGTTTCTACCTTGGGCAGGATTCGGATGGTGCACGTCCCTGGAGAGAGAAGGGAAAGGCCGGGGATGCTGTTAGATGAACCCAGCAAGAACCAGGTCTTCCCACCAGCATCCTCCACCACCAGCTGCCTCCCCACACCTCAGTGTCTCACAAAGGGACCCCGCAAGCCCTACGTGCTTCATCCCCACCACCAGCCCTGCCTTCTGGCAACGGGGCTTTTTGTCCATTGCTTACCAGAGGTGAACTTCTTATCTTTGGAGCTGAAGAATTCCCGGTATGGGGAGATCACGATGGGGAAAATGGGAACCTGTAGGAGATGGAAGGTCAGGGTTATCCTCCATACAGACCCTCTCCCATGTGGGACTTCACCTCCTGCCATGCCCCAGGCTTCAGCAGGTCCCCGTCTCCTCCCCGGGTCCTGCACAGCAGGGTGTGTGTCCCTGGGGACTGCAGACACCAACAGACCCTAATGTCCCCCATACCAGTGCCCCAGGGTGCCCACCCACCCCACCCCATCAAGGGCAAGTGGAGGGGAAGGATGGCCTTACCTGAGCCTGCACGGCCAAGTGGAAAGCCCCACGCTTGAAGGGCAGCATGGATTTGTCCTGGTTCCTGGTGCCTTCAGGGAAAATCAACACTCGGAGCTACACGGGACAGGGAGAGACGTGAGCATGGACCCTGACCAGAGCGCCCTGGGACCTGCTGTCAGTCCCCTTGCCCCATCAGTGTTTGCTCCCCAACTCCCCCCAGCTGCCAGCCCCCCCTCACTTTTTCACGCTGCATGGTCCTGGCCGTCTGGGAGATGACATTGATTGCATCTTCTCTTTTGTGGCGGTCAATGAAGATCATGCCGCTGAGCCAGCAGGCCCACCCCACAGTACCCATGTACATGAGCTCCTTCTTGACGATGGGCACACAGTGGTCAGGAATGATCTCCACTATGCCTGGAGGATGGATGGGAGAGGAAAGGATCCGTCCCTGCCCAATGGCATTCGGAACCAACAGCCCTGTGGCTGTAGTGACCTGGCATCATCTTCCATTGTCCCAGCATACCCATAGCCCTGAGCTCCTGTCCCACCAGCTCTTCTGGCCCACGTCTTCCACGCTGCCCTGTACAAATCCTGGTGCTGACCTTGCTGGGAACCCCCAGGGCGAGCCTGGTCCACCCCTGCAGCACCCCAAAGGCTGCCCATGCAGATGAGCCTCCCCTTTCTCTTTCACATACCTATGAGGTCAAGGGAAGCTTGATGGTTGCAAACTATCACATAGGGCCCCTTGACGTTCAGATGCTCAGAGCCCCACACCTGTATCTTGATGCCATAGAAGTATTTGAGGGGCCGGATCGCAGCACGCAGGAGCCTAGGGCAGAGGAACACACGCAGGGAGCAGATCGACACAGCCCTTCACAATCACTCAGGGAGCAAGGTGCAAGATTGGCCGGGCTAGACCTACTCTACATGAGCAAATAGTGTGTCCCAAGGTGGATCTGCGTTCAGTCTCAGCGATGCTTTGCTTTTCTAAAGCGCATTTGTAGTCTGCACAGCTCAAAGCTAACCCTGTAACCATCCCCACGGTGGGACCAGCTGCTGTCTCAGTAGTAGAAAGTCTGCATTGGAGCTGCTGCTGAAGAAGAGCAGCCAGCGCAAGCTGGTGGAAGGAAAAAACACCCAAACCACAGGCTTTTTGATGTCTAGGGATGATGGGGAAGAGAAAGGGTGGGATGTCTGCCTGCAGTCAAGGTGCAAATCATCACATCCCAATGAGGAGAACTACCTCTGGCCAGGTAAGCATCACCTGTAGGCTCACACACACACAAAGCTGGATCTAGGTGTGCGGGTTGGAAACCCAGACACCGGGATCACAGTCTGGATCGCAGCCGAGAGGTGCTGAGCACTGAAGATGGACATGCAGAGGAACAGTCTTGAGACAGATGGCGGTCCACAAAGATGCAGGTGTCTCCATGTCCTGTCCCTGCAGAGCAGCCAAAGGGCAGGGCTCCAGGCACCAAGCTTCGTGCTGCAGGGGGAGGGGGAAGAGAGCAGGGAAGGGAAAACCAACTCAGCTTCATTCGTTAGCGGAAATCCCAAAGAATAGCTTCACCAGACCTGCAGTGTTGGGAAGAGCTGGAGGTTTCATCTGTGCGGATGGAAGGGGGAAGAAGGAAGAGCGGTGTCACCATCCAGGAAGGGTTGGACAGGAAGGGTGACATTAGGATGGCAGTGCTGATGAAGGGTGATGCTCAGTATGAGAAAAATGAGAGGAATGGAGGGAGGATGGAGCAACAGGGATTGCAGCACCCACAGTGAAGATAAAAAGCTGGAATGCTTTCAGTGTTGAAATGGGCCATGCTCAAACCCACAGCATGAGGAGCACCCATGCCAGGGTCCACACGTCTGGCAGCCATTGGTCCCAGGGAGCCCACAGGGGACAGGGCACCAGGGAGGGATGAGAAGAACTTTGGGAGGAGGGAGCAGAGGCAGGCACAGAGGGAGAAGGAGGCACAATGCTTAGAGGACCTGTTGTATCAGAAGGCCACCACATCCCTTGGGAGACGCAGACTCAGAGATCCCTGTGTCTGCAGAGAAGTAAAACACTTGTGGCAATGGCCCAAAGCCAGACCTAATGACAGGAACATGCTCCAAGCCCGAGGCTTTGGGATTTGGAGGCTGAGGAAGAGATGGGACCGGCTGGCGTGCTGCGGGGGCAGAGGATGGCTGCGAGGTGTCGGTGGGATGAGGTAAGGCAGCTTGAGTCACCTTATTTCCACAAAGGGTATTTCCACTAAGCCGGAAGCGTTTGCACCAAGGCTCGCAGCACCTCCGGATGCGTGCGTGTGCTCGCAGCATTTCTGCGCAGAAAGGACGAGGGAGAGAGGCTGCACCATGGCCTGATAACATCAAACCTCTGACCACACTCCTACCGAGGGCCCGAAATCCATCAGCAGAAATACGTGGTGGCTCGAGCTGAGCAAACACCACAGGCTCAGACATTTTTCACTCTGACATAATTACATCCCTTCTGGTATGCTATCATGCCCAGGAATCCAGCAACAGGATTGCAACACCCTTGAAAGCAACCAGACCTTCCTCTCGTGTTGCACAGCGATGTTATCACGGCTGCCACCACCCCCGAGCAAGCTGACGGCACCAGTGCATGACTCGCCAGGACATGACTGCGCCGTGCCCGACAGCTGATGCCATCAAGACATCCCCAAATCCCTCTGCCAAAGCACAGTCCCCACTGAGCAAGACCTGGTTGCACCGCCACAGAGACAGCAATGGGTGTGCATTTCCGTCCAGCTTATGATCGTACCTCCAACCTTTGCCAAAACCCCCCTATCGCCCACCCAACTGATGACCCCAACATTGCGATGGCCAAGGATGATCCCTTTTATGCCACATCCTCCAGAGATCACTAGTCCCGACCCAGCTGGCCATCTCCATTATGGCGTAACCCTCCCTGGGCATGGCCAGCACCTTTTCACCACCATCACCACCTTTCCAAGATGCAGAGGCATCCTTTGTTGCCACATGGACATGACCACAACCTTTTCTGTGGCCCCAGGGCTCAACCACCAGCCATGAGATGGCTGTGGGTACGCCCAGAGCAGGAGAGAGCGTGTGTCCGTGAGACCACATGAGCTCCTCCAAGCCCCAGCCATCTCCACATCAGAAGTACATCCCCAGGCCATACTCACTTCATGTTCTCCACAGAGCGTCCCCAAAGAGCCGCAAAGGGGGACAGAAGGGTGGCGACGGCCACAATCCAGCAGTTGAAAAAGGCCACCTTGCAGAAGTAGTGGAAGGTGGCATTGTACCGGTAAAGCAGCAGGGCTGCCAAGGGGAGGAGAAGCAGCAGCCCATGGAGCAGGACCACCTCCATCCTGCTGCCGTGGTGGCAGGATGCTGTGGAGCTCAGCCCGTGTCACCAGGAGCAGGGCAAGTGGAGCCAGGGATGCTGAGGAGCGTGGCAGGTGACTCAGGTGTATCAGCAGAGAAGTGCGTGGGCGTTTGGGGCTGGTCCAGGGGAAGGTGCTGTGCGTATCTCACCCTGTTGAGGATGGACTGGCTCAGACAGGAGTCAGACTAGCCCACCAAGGGTGGAGAGTGGTGGTGAGTCAACAGCGGGGACCCCGGGTCATCAAAGGTGTCACTGCCAATAAGTGCCCTCCTGGGCTGTTAAAAGTGTCTCTGACTTGGTGCAATCAAATCGGTTGCCCACGAAAGTGTCCATTCTCTGGACACCTCTCCTGGCCACAGGGAGGTGTGGGAAAGGGGGATCTCAGCATGGTTCTGGTCCCTGCCCACCACCCCAGGGAAGTTTAGCACCAGTCCCTGTTGGCATCATGGCTAATCCCCACACCTCACCCTGCAGAGTACCAGACCATTGGAAGGTGTCTCCCTGCCTGCGTCTGCAGGAGGCGTGTGGTGCCAGGGCTCCCCATCTCCCTGCTCCCCCCAGTTTGGGCCGCAGGAGCTCCTCTGTCCTTCCCCTCTCAAGGTCCAGCATCTGGGACCAAGGTGCAGGTGATGCCACAGCGGTCTGAGCCCTGCCACCACCCCCTGCTCCCACCCCAAGCTGAAGGAGATGCCAGCCCTTGCCCCACTTGGCACCAGGGGCCACATTGCATTAGGTGTTTACCTAGGTGTAATTAACACGCACAGGGCTGTAATTAGCCTCTCCTTCCGCTCTGTTGCTTTCGCACTGGGCACGCAGGAGCCAAGCCAACTCTGGGTTGCCACGTGGAAACTTGCTGTTAAAAAGCAAGCGCTCCTCATTGCACAGGTAACTCTGGCCTGGTCTCAGCCACCAGCAACATCTCCCAGCCCGGCTGTTCCGTGTCCCAAGCCCTGCCAGGAACATCCAAATGCTGCTGCTCAGCCCCATCGATTCCTCTCTGCCCCTTGGGGAAGGAGCCTGCGAGCAGAGCTCTCCGCTTGTGCCTTCCCGTAACAACCCAACCAGGGCTCTGGGGCAAACAGTCCCATCGCACCACACCGGGGAGGGACATCACATCACCCAGCAGCCCTGTCCCTCATCTGACACGACCTACCTTCAGCAAAACCACTCTGCGTCTCCTCTGCTCCGTTGCCCTCCATGCCCATGGCTGCTCTTTCCACCCACACCTTCTCCCTGTCCCTGCCGATGTGGGTGCGAGCAGATGCCAGTGAGCTCCTGGCTGTGCGATGCTCTCCATGCTGCCAGCTGAAGGGTGCCCCAGTTCAACCAGTGTGACCCAGAGAGAGCTCCAGGGGTTACTTCCACCATGGGTGTTGCAATCCCCGTTGCTTCATCCTCCCCTTCCTCTCATTATCCTGATATTCAAGCCAAACTTGGGACATATCTTGAACCCAGCCTTCCTGTCCACCCCATCCCCAGGTGACTCCTCTCCTCCTTCTTCCATTTCTGTCTATACGGATGTGGAAACCTTTGTGCACCAGCCTACTTTCCCATCAAACTCACCTTTGCTTTTGGATGGTCTCCTTCCCTTCTGCTCTTACTTCTCTGCCCAGCCAGCCTCGCAGCCCGCCAGGGTGCTCCCAGCTGGAGGAGATGTGTCTTCATGCTGCAACCCAATGTGACTCTTTTGCTCTACATCTGGGAAGCTTCTCCTCCAGCTTCAGCAGGAGCCAGGAGGAGCTTAGCTGCAGGGGCAGATCTGCCTGTGCCAGAGCACAGCTCCGTCCTGGGCTTGGAGAAGATAAACCCTGCTTTCCGTAGGGAGCCCAGAAGAAAGGCAGGGCAGTCATGCCCAGTTGGGGCAGAAGGATGGGATTTAAGGTGCAACTGCCTGAGCACCGTCTCCCTGCATACTCTGAGCTCCAGGTGACCACCAGCCCTGAGGTCTCCTGCTAAGAGCTCTGCTCTTAAGGCAAAGCCTCCTGACAACTGGCCTGTAACCCCACTGGGGTCAGAGCAGGGCTGTTACGCCTAAGTGGGATTGCGGAAGGTAGCAGAGGCGGGGGGGACAGCTTCCAGTACCCAAAAAAGCATCTGCCCCCACTTCCCGATGGGCAGAGGGGACACTGAATCCTGAGGAACTCCGCGATCACCCCTTTTCAGGCTGCTACACACACACCCCGCCCCCTCCTCGCCCCCACAGGTTGGAGGGATCCCTGCATTCAGTCACGGAGCCAGCAGTCTGTGTAATTACAGATGCTTAATTAGTAACAGCAGGGCGCTTCCTTAACAGAGCAAATTAATTACAGGCAATGTGCTGTATTGAGATCTGAAGGCACTAATGAAGACCAGGACCACCTGGGCTGGCATCACCCGCCTCCTCCCACCCATGGGGACGCAGTTCAGCTCCTGCCGCAGAGTCCTCAGGGCTTGGCCGAGATGCGTTGTCCAGCCAGGACTGGGATGTCACCACCCATCTGCTGGGGATGAGTCCCATGCGGAGCGTGGAGATAAAGACTGTCCCTGTTTGGGGTCACGCTGTCACCTGGGTTTTGATGACAGGCTTCATGACACCCCCTGCCTTCGGGGGTGGCTCGCGGGGAGGAAGCCAACGTACCCAGCAAAATGCACTTTGTGCATTGGGCATGTTGGCTTCCTCCCCGCGAGCCACCCCCAAAACGAGGTGTATCATGGAGCACCCATGCTCAGAACCTGCAGGATCTTCTGGGGTCGAGGGCTGGGATGTGCAGGAGAAACCACCTTGGGATGGATGGAGCTCACAGCCTCTCCTCCACCACATCATAGTACTCTGTGGAGAGAAAAGGGCAGCTGGAGGATGCGCAATGGCCGCCCCCAGGATCCCACGGAGGGAGGGAGCGGGGAGGGCTCAGCTTTGACCGGGTGCTGCCCGTTTCATCCACATGTGAGGGCAAGATGTCCCTCGTTGAGGGACATGGGGAGAACGTGTCCTTACCTGAAGCTGGTGGGACGTTGGCTCCCACGGTCCCCGTGGCGCTGGGGGGTGGAGGGGGGGGCACCGCACGGCTGTAGGGGAGCGAGGACAGGAGTAAGTGCCACCTCGGCATTGCCCCTTGTGTCCCAGCTTGGGCTGAAAGTTGTGTTACGCCAGGAGCCACGGGGACATGCACGGAACCCTGTGCTGGGTGCCACCAAGCAGCACCCTCGTTACTCACACCTCCCCATCCTCGGCTAATGAGCCTGCGCCCAGGTACCGCACAGCCGCCGGTTCCCGATCCCGCGTCGGGACCGGCCACGCCAGGACGGGAGCGGGACCAGGGCAGGGGATGTAGTGATGGTGGAACACCACAGCCTCCTCTTCCTCTCCGGTCTGCAAAGGTACCGCCATCGCCTGCGGGGAGGAACAAAAGGCAGGGCTGTGCCCGGCCCCTTTCGGCAGCCTGGGGCACCGCTCCCCAAAGCACCAGCGAGAGAGTTCCCACGGAGCCGCGCTTGGCTGCGATGGTGCCGGCACGGCACAGCTCTCCCAGGGTCCGGCTGGGTGGGCTCGCTCCCACACAAAGCCCCGCGGTCGGCCAGTGTGGGAACCCGACCGCTGGGGACATGGGGAGGTGGCAGCTCCGCAGCCAGGACCTCAAAACGCTGCTGGGAAGATTCTGTTTGATCCGACCGCTGGGATGCGACAGGCAGGGTCCGGTCTTGGGTGAAGTGGTGGGCGCTGGGCGGGCAGCAGGGGAGGGGACATGCCTGGAGATGCCAGCTGGTGGCACACAAGGCAGCTGCCCGCAGCCCAGCTCTCGCCCCCGACAAGAAAGCAGCATTTGTTTCCCCCCAAGGAGATGAAATGTTTCATATGATTTAGGTTCGAGATGGACTTTTAAATGAAAGCCCTTGCAGAGCCATTCTGCCTAATGAATAGCGCTCAGTCTCGTTGCTCGGCTGCCGCAGCCCCGCGCTGCACCCTGCCCGGACCGCAGCACGCAGGGAGGGTCCTGGCCCTTCCCAGCTGGGCTGAATCGCCTCCAGGAAGCCTGGACGTGATCTGTGCTGGCAGAGATGGGGGTGAAACCAGCACAAAGAGCCCCAAAACCCCAAGGGGCTGCAGAGCTTGGACTGAGATGGGCTGAGACCACCCACCTTCTGCGCCCAGAGGGATCCCACACTGTGCCGAAGCAGGACACGGGCATCCTGCTCTCCTGAGCAGCTCCGTGAAGGTCCCTTTGCCCACCTCTTTGGTCCTTTTGGTCCTCTTTGATCCCATGGTCCCTTTGCCCATCCAGCATCCCTGACCCTTACCTGGGCAGCAGCTGGGGATGGCCCGAACCCAAAGGACATCAGTGCCGACACAGCCAGGCTGTTCATCACCACCTGGTGCATTTGGGAGTTTTGAATCATCATTAACTTGATTAAATCTGCCGGAGAGTAAGGGGCTCTGAGTCAGAGAGAGATCAGAGCAAGGGCACAAGAAATACGGCCATGGGATGAGTGCCTGGGATGGGATGGGGCGGCACCACGGCTTGTCCCTGTGCCCAAGCGGTGGGAGCTAAGCCAGACTCCCCCCACCCTAATTTGGAAGGCCCATGTGGCATTTAAAAATTATTTTGCTTGGATAAAGCTTTAAAATAGCCATATTCCAGCCTTTTCTTATTTGCAAATGTGATTAAACATCTGGTCTGGCTTGCTGAGGGCCGCTCACAAAAGGTGATTAGTGGTGCATCAGACTTTCCGCCCATTCGGAGGAGAATTGCTGTGGTCCTGGCAGTGCTCAGCGGCTTGGCAAGCCTCTGCCTTGGCACCAGGTGGCAGATCCAGTGTCCTCGGGGTGGCACGGCATGGGGACCACACCAGGGTCAGCTCTGCTTGGCACCACATCATGCAGGGGGGGCTCAGAGACCCTCCCGAGGAGGCAGGAGCTGGGGCTGGACCCATCTCCATCCCCAGGAGCAAGCACCTACGCAGCTGGGTCCAGGAGAGGAGCGGATTGGGGATGCTCGATGCCTCGCCAGCCCCTTCCCTGGCTCTGCTTGAGGAGCTGGGACACGGAGCAGCCATGCACGTACACGTCCCAGTCCCCTTGGCTGGGTGCCCAAGCCACGAGGTGGCCGCTGAGGGCAATCAGGCTGCGGGGGAAGCGCAGCGTCTGGCTCTGCATCCCCATCGAATCATCCCCATTTGCCGCTGGCGTGAAGTTCCCCTGCAAAATGCCTGCAAACCTGCTAGAGGGGCTGCCCCCGAGATCCCACTGGCTTTCTGCACCAGACCCATGACCCCCTTTTAGCTGGAATCCTGGGAAAAAGAGGGGTTTGGGCACCCCTGTGTGCCACATGCCAGATCCCAAAATGCTTTCACGCCCCGGGATGGGCTCCCAGGGCACCCATGGGGCAGCTGACCCTCCAGCGAGGAGCATTACAGCACAACCCGGGAGGTGGCCGGAGACGGAGCCGCGAGGGGAAAGCGGGCTGGCAGCCAGGCATTGAACCGGGAGGAGAAGGCAGGCGAAGGGCTGGCGGCTCTTAATGGATCCCACCCGTCCCACTGGAAAGGCAGCCGGCTGCGAGGGGCCGGGCTGGGGTCTCCTTTCTCTTCCCACACCAATTTTGAGCGTGCCCTTTCCTCCGTGTATTTCTAAAGATGGCCTAACCTTTCCCCCTCCCCGAAACGCTGTGTGGCTTCACCCGCAGCATGTCCCGGGGACCACAAGCTCCCCTGTCTCTGCTCTCTGCTCCCCCAGCCCAGATGGCTGGATCCTGGGTTGCAAAAGGTTGAGTGAAGCCTCTGTAGACAGTCGGTCTTTGTTCCCACCTGCACATCCCACGGGCTCTGGGGCTGGTACGTGTCCCACTCCGGTCCCACCTAGGAGCCCGCGTCACCCTGGCTTTCCCCAGTGATGCTCCCTACACCCACATGAAATGAGGGTTTTGGAGAAATAAAGAGAGGTGGATTTAAAAAATCAGCCCAAAACCATCCCCTGGAAGCATCCCGGTGTGGCCAAAGCCTGCCCAGACTTCAAGGTTGCTAAAACCATCAAAAATCACATCCCATGGGACAAAGCAGCCATCAAAGCACAGGGTAATGCTGTAAAGGGTGGGCACAGCCCCCCTGCCTGCCCGTCATCCTGAAAGGCTGGGCAAAAGAAAAAGAGGATGAAGTTAAGCTGGTTTTAACGCTGATCTCTACAACGTCTACCATCACGCACCTTTCCAGACGTCTGGGGGTCCGGCGGGGGGAACCAGGGCAGCCACCGTCCCGGGAAGCTGCTGGAGGATCACCACTGGCTGCTGGGGCACCGGCATGGCCCCACCGGATCTCCGAGGTTGGAGCTGAAAGGCAGGAGGGGAAGGAAAACCCCAGGAACCTCCCACTCTAACTTTAATTTAGCGCCCCATTAGCGGGGCAGCCGGGGAGGAGAGGGGAGAGAAGCTGGTGGTGGGCAGGAGAGCAATGTTGGCCCCGGGAGGAGCAGGGGTGAGAGCCTCAGAGCCGGGGGTGGCTTCCACCGACCCCCATCTTTCCAGGGGTGCAGCCCTGCAAGCCTGGATGAATTGCACGCCTGGCAAGTCCCAACCCCTGGTGACGTGTCCCCGTGCAGAAGTGGCCTTCCCGGTGACCCGGGGTCTGCAGGGAGCAGGGAGGGATTTTGCAAGGACCAGCTTCGCTGCCGCCCTTCCCAGCGCCCACCCGAAACCAGCCCCTCTCTCCTCCCACCCCATCCCATTTTCCCCACCCGACCCACGTGAGCCCTGACTATCCCATAAATCCAGAGACAGAGCTGCTCTCCAGGGCTTACCCTGTGGGGTAGGACGTAGGTCCCTGCTGGGGTACCCCCCCAGGCCCCATGGGGTGCCCCCACCTCCATGGCTGGGGCGGGCGATGGGGCGAGCAGGGCTGCTGCAGGCAGCAGGGCCCGTTGCTATAGCTGCTGGGGCTAAACAAACCCTTCCCCGCAGGTTTGGCCTGCGGAGGAACCTCCCCAGGCTAGTTTTCCCTGCCGTGTATTCCCAGGATAACCCCCCGACATTGCGATAGGCTGTGGGGCAGGGATGGCTTGTGCCCCCCTGATGGCGTTTCTGAGCCTGCAAGACAGCCTGCCCTGCAGGGAAGCGAGCTGGGAGCAGGGGGGGCTGCAGGTTTTTCCAAGCCCTGCTACTGGTCCCAGTGCTGGGGCTGTTCAGCCCCAGTGGTGGCATCTCACAGCTTGTGGCTTTGGGAGCTTTCCTAAAATCCCAGATCCCAGAACCCTGTGGTCTCCACTGGTCCCATCCATCGTGGCCGGTGGGAGACGGGGCTGCTCCTGCCCTGTGGCTCAAGCTCACGGTGCCTCTGTTTCCCAGTCTCGGGGGCTGCAGGAGATATTTGGGGACACCGAGCCCAAACGCAGCCACCCCAGGACAGAGCAAAGGTCGTTCAGCTGGGGGATAAAAGGGAAAACCTGCAATGACAGTTCCCTGCTACCTTCTCCTGGGCTTCATTGATCTGGGGCTCTGGGACATCCCAAACCAGAGGTGATCCCATCTTTAACAGCCTTTTCTTTCCAGTTTATGGCCATTGCCCTGTGTTGGCTCTGAGCCCGCTGCCAGGTCACCTCCCCGGGGCAGAAGGCAGAGAAATGGGAAAACAAGGATGGGGTGGGATGTGCTTTCCTGTCGGAGCAGCTCGCTCCTCGCCACACCGCCTCTTTTATTGGGACTTGTTGAAAGGTCCTTTCAAGAGCTGGTGGAAAGCACGGGGAGGCAGTGGCAGCGCGTCCATGTGGGGCTGAGACGTGTCACCTGTGCCTGGGGCGTGCTCCGGGATGTCAGAACAAACCTGGTGATGTGCCTTTGCAGGGAGCATTGGGAGGTGGGTCTGGGAGAGAGTCTGCGATGGCTTTGGATGTCTGGGATCGGACCTACAAGGCTCTGCGGCGCCTGCCGTGGGATGGAAGCATCCCTGCCTGTGCACCACGGGTTTGGGGTCTCAGTCGGTGGAGGGAGAAAGTCCTTCTACCCCATAGGATGTCCCCTTGCAGGTCCTCAGAGACAGCATCCCCCTGTGCACAACCAAGGCACAGTGGCTGGGGACGTCGCTCAGCCCTGCCAGTGCCACCTGAGATCTGGTCCCCAGGGTGCCCATGACACAGAGCTGGGTCCCCTGGCTCTGGCTCCCAGCCTCCTGCACCACTTCCCTGAAGATGCAATGACCATCCACCGCATCCCGCCATGGAAACCAGGCAGGAATCGATTGCACCACAGCCTGGCTCCAGCCCCCTGCTCCTCCCGATCACGAGTCCTTCCCAGGATGCTCACAAGGGGTTTTGTGCCCAGCAGACCAAAACCAGCTCATATTTTCCCTTTATCTCCCCTTGGCCAGAGAGCTCTGCGTGTCCAAGCTCATCTCAAACGCTGCATAAAATATTTAAGCCCTAGCAACCCCATTGCCGTGAAAAACCACTTACTCCCCCAAAGCAGCCCAACTTCCCACTGGTCTCAGGTATCTTTCCTCCACCTCCATCAGCTGCATTCCCCCCGACTCCTCTTCTGGGTGATTATTTCCACCAATATTACATCCAAAATCCGCCGTCCGCCGATAGCGCAGATCTGGGAACTTTTCCCAGAAACCCAGCCTGCAGCCAGTCCTGTTCACCAAGCAGGAACAGATCTCTCCAAAAACCCTTGTTCTGCCCCAAAATGTCACTGGAGACACCCCCAGATGCCAGGGGAGGAGCGCTTCGAGGCCAGCTGCCTTAGCCCCCAGCCGTTGGCTCCAGTCAGGCTATTTTCTGCTTGATTAGATTTTGCTCCGAGTTCCTAATTTCTCCAAGCCCCTCCGGATTATTCCTCTGCCTTTTGTTATCACTCCCAAATTCCCATTATTTGCACATTTAATTGCTGTGCTGATTACCCCCTGCTTCTGGCAGAGCCTGCCTTGCTCTGAACAGAGCCCGGGTATCCGCCTCGCTGATGGTAATATTGTTCTTATCTGCAGGAAAGATTCAAGCTCCAAGGTGAAGGTAGAGGGTAGAGCTGTGCTCACCGTGGCATGTCCCTTTGGAAGTCCCCCAGCACGTCTGTCACACAGAGAGAAGGTTTGAGCATCCGTGGGAGAGAGGGAGCAGGAGATGCAGGCACCGCGCACCCGCCCCTGCGTGTCAGCCCCGCTCTCAGCCTTCTTTAAATCACAGCGTCATTGAATTCGGGCTGCGGATATCAGAGCGGGGGCAATCCCTGCCCAGCACCCTCCGGCAGGAGCACTCAGGGCCTTGTGGGTGGATGGACTGCTGGGTGATGGATGGATGCTGGGTGGCATCATAAGTGCTGGCCAGGAAAGTACAGGCTGGGCACGGGGTCCAGAGGCCCCGGAGATGCTGGGAGGGCTGGAGCCCCTCTGCTGGGAGGACAGGCTGAGAGAGCTGGGGGGGGTCAGCCTGGAGAAGACAAGGCTCCGGGGAGACCTNTCTGTGATTCTGTGAAATGCAAATGTTAAGGCACATAGGATGGGCACAGAGAAAGGCAGCCGTGGCTGTGCTGTCCCCAGGACACAGCCCAGAGACACCTTTCACAGGTAGAAATGACCCTCCAGCTGGAGGTACCACCTTTTATCACAAAGGAGGGGCGAGGTGGGGTGAGGACCCCCATCAACCGACTCACCAACACTGGGAAGGAGGTGACAGGTCAGGACCAGTTTATGCTCCCCGTCTTGATGTGCTTGGTGATGGCCCATAAGCCATCCACATGTGCATCACAGAAAACCAGGGCTCAGGAGGGATCAGAGGATTGCAACGTTCTGGTGGGCATGGACCCCTCTGTCCCCAGTAAGAGCCACCTTGCCAAACCCAACCCCCAGACTGAGATGTGTGCTGAGACACCCTGAGGATGCTCAGCAGATAATTTTACTAACAGCCCTCACTTTGGAAGCTCTCTGGCCCCTCTCTTAAGTCTGGAATTTCTTGTTCTGGAAACCCTCACCTAAATCTTCTCCCTAAATCAAACCCAGGGCCAGGAACTCTGGTTAGGCAGAGGGTGGGCTCCACCAGAAGCTTTGCTTTGGGCCATGGTCAGGACCAAGGCAGCGGTCCTGAAACAGGGTCAATCCCCCAAGGACCAGGAGGGACGGGCATCCTCTGCCACCCCCTTGGAGATCGGCACCACGCAGGTGCAAGCAGATGCCGCAGCACGAACCAGGAGCAGGGGGCTGGTGCTCCGCCAGGCATCTGGAGCGGGATCAGTGTGGTCCAGCCCCTCGGAGGGAAGCCATGCTCTCTCTTGTGCGGGTCTCCGCTTGCAGTGCAAGCCAAGAAAGCTCAGCGTCAACAAGCTTTGGCAAATTAGCCGAGGAGCAGAGCAGGGGCACCCTGGGCATGGTGGCTGGCCGTCCGACCGGGAGCTCCGGGATGGTGATGCATCCAGCCCAGACGAGCTGTGCTGTGGTACGGCAGCGCTGAGTCACTGAGCTGCCCTCCGATAACTAGGGGTGGGCAGCGAGGTGACGCCGCATCCCTTGTGCCACCCACCTTCCCCGGAGTCAACTTGGAGCCGGAGAGATTCCCAAAATGAGGAAACACGGGCAGGAGGCAGCAACCTTGCCTAAGACTGGTGGAAGATGAAGTAAACGCAACTGAGGCAATACATCCCCCCCATAATCCCTTCTGGCTCTTAAAGGCCATAAAAAAACCAGTCCAAAAACCAGTTTGTCATTGCACATGAAGACAAACCCCGGATCCGGAGTGACAGCTTGGCAGCCACTTGTCCCCTGAGCCCTGCATCACACTGTCACACAGAGCCGCTCGGGCACACACCTCTCGGGGATGCTCTGTGGGTCCAGGAGCAGGAGCGGGTGAAAGCATCTCACTTTCAAAGATAATTACAACCGAAAAATACCACTTTCCCTTTCCAGGAGGTCTCACGCTGCTGGTGCTTTGAGCCCCATCTTCCCCGAGCCACCATCCAGCCACCGTGGTCTCCTCTTGCTTTGAACCGCCCTTCGCAGGATGTTTCCTTCCCCTGCGCCTAAAATTAAGCAAGAGGTTGTTGGCGAGGGCTGGGGACAGCCCGCTGCTCTCCTGTGAGGTGGGATGGAGGTAACCCAATTAGTAATTACCAGCCCTGGGTAAACGAGCGCTTGCCACTTGCAAAAAGATTACTGCCAGTGACTTCATTTGCTTTGGAAACGGCTGAGTCATTTGTAGTTAGCGACAAGCACCAGCAGCAATCCCAGCGCTGGCGGTGGATTAATGGGAGTGCCCGTGGCTGGAGGGCAGCCTCCAGGAGCTTCCCGGGGCTTCGGCATGGACACGGAGCCCACGGTCACCATTCCCCCCGGCCCCCGCCATGGCCATGCATGACCAAAGTGATGTGCCTGAGGCAAATTCTCCTCTCCTGTCCCCTCCAGTCAGCCACCACCATTCCCCATCACCGCCACCGTTGCATGCTGGTCCAGGCGGGGAGCCCCGAGGGGGCTTGGAGGGTCCCAGGCTGGCCAGGGATTGCAGTGCCGGGAGTTTGACCTCATTTCATAGAATCACAGAATGGTTCGGGTGGGAAGGGACCTTGAAGATCACCCAGCGCCACCCCCTGCCCTGGGCAGGGACACCTCCCACCAGCCCAGGTTGCTCCAAGCCCCGTCCAACCTGGCCTTGAACCCCTCCAGGGATGGGGCAGCCACAGCTTCTCTGGGCAACCTGGGCCAGGGGCTCACCCCCCTCACAGCAAAGAGTTTCTTCCTCAGATCTCATCTCAATCTCCCCTCTTGCAGTGTAAAACCCTTCCCCCTCCTCCCATGGCTCCCCTCCCTGCTCCAGAGTCCCTCCCCAGCTTTCCTGGAGCCCCTTGAGGGACTGGAAGGGGCTGGAAGGTCTCCCCGGAGCCTTCTCCAGGCTGACCCCCCCCAGCTCTCTCAGCCTGTCCTCCCAGCAGAGGGGCTCCAGCCCTCCCAGCATCTTCCACGTGGTGCTGCAAAACGGAGCAATGTCCCTAACGCCGGCAGGGCTGGGCAGGTCACCCAGGAAGGACGTCAAGCCACCATCGTGTGTCCCAACTTATCCTCAGTGGAGGAAGGGCAGGATCAGCTCGGGAAGATGGAGGTGGTTGGACATCGCCTGAGGGGTCCCCACTGCTCCCCATCACATGGGGCTCTTGCTGGGGAAGGGAAGAGCAGGGCGCATCTTCCAGCCATGGCGATGCGTCTCAAACCTCCTCTGGCCTTTCCCACCACGGGGACGGGACCCGGCCACCTCCAAACTGGGCTGCTCCCCTCCCGCGACCAGCTGCGGACAGGACCCTCGGGTCCATTTGCCACCAGATGGCACCACGGCCTTGTGGGGACTCGTTGGGTTGCTGAGGGCCACCCCCAAACCAAACCATGTCCCCCATCACCGCCTTCCTCTGCCCCTCAGCGGGGACGATGCGGGGCACTGGGTTGTTTGCATCGGGTATTGTTTTGTTTGGGTTTAGCAGCGTCTGATGAGGCACCCTCCCTCTGCATTGTTTATATGCTGTCGGAAAATTAAGTGATTGAGAACGGGTGTTTGCATTTCGGTGGAAACTATTAGACGGTAATGAGTCTGGCCCGGTCTCAGCAGCCTTTTGTGTCGACACAACCGAGGGCTCAGCCTTCGCCGGTCTGAGAGCAGCGGCGGTCACTCCTCATAATGTCAAACAAGGGCTTTTAAATATTAAGGACCTAGTTCTTTTATTCGCCTTTTTTTTTTTTTTTTCTTTTTTTTTTTTTTTTTTTTTGTTAGGAGTATTTAATTTACATAGCAATTCTTACTGAGGTCTTTGAACGGGGCGCGCGGAGCGCCAGCGGCGCTTCATTCATTGCCTTCGCATCTCGTTATGAGAAGTTATGGAAGGAGTAGCTAATGCGATCCGCTGCCTCCTTAAGAAATGGTAATGACGTCGGATTACTAAAATTAGCGACAGNTATATATATTATATATTTTTTTTAATATATATATAAGGAGGAGACCCCAGGTGAGGGCCTGGGGTGTGTAGGTGGCCCCGGGGGCAGCCCCATCCCTGGGCACGGCTGGGGGGGACCCTGTTGGGGGGCTTCGTGGTGTGTGTCCATCACGGGTTGCTCCGGCACCCGGGGTGCACCAGCACCCCCTCTGCTCTGCTCCGCTTCGGTACCGGTAGGTTACAGCACCCACCGCCCCGGTAGCATCAAACCACCAAGATCACGAGCTCAGCCGAGACCGAAAACCTCATTTTGGGGTAGAATTAAGGTTATTTCACCGAGCCTGCCGGACACCCAGTGCCCACCCAGGGCCTTTCTGGGCAGGGGGTGCATTTGGGAAAGGGGGTCTGGAGTGTCCGCGGGAGGGGAGGGGGGAGGCGAGCAGGGAGGATGGAGCTGGGGACGGGGATGTGCCAGGGCCGGCAGAGCCCAGGCAGGGCTTGAAGGAGCATCACTGCCCCCACCCCACGTGCAGGCGTGTGGCCAGGCATGCACACACGTGTCAGGGCATGTGTTGGCGCACGGGTGTGCGCGCGCAGTCCCAGCATCGCGGCGTCTCCTTTGAGCTCTCTGCCTTCCTCTAGTCCTACATGGAGTCGGCTGGGGAGCATCGTCACCCTCGGCATGCCCCCTGCGCCCCATCCCGACGGCACCCCCACTTCCCACAGCCTTTACCCAGCGGTTTTCCAGCTCAGCAGCATCCAAGGAGCAGGCGAGAGGGCTCCGTGCCCTCCGCTGCGCGTCCCCCTGGGCCCAGCTGGGGGTCCCCATGTCCCTGACGGAAGCAGAGAAGGGGATGCTGGCAGCCCGGGGGTGGCCAGGCTGGGCAGTGCCAGGTTGGGGTGTCGTGTCGTTCCCCCCCCCCGTGGCGTTCCTTGCATCCACGCCT
>VXBH01007119.1:104448-115040 GCA_013400035.1 Rynchops niger | reverse complement strand
GCTGTTCCTCGCATCCAGCCCTCTGCGTGGGGAGGGGGAGCGGAGGGTGGAGCCTGCCATATTACCAGATCCAGGAGCTGTGACATTCATTCTCGCAGAGAGACGGAGCCCATCGGTGCCGAGCAAGGGCGGGGGGGACAGACGGAGTTGGGTGGGCACAGGGAGTGGGGTCAGGGTCACCTGAGTGGGACCAAGCATCCTCCACGGGAAAAGGTCCCAGAGGGAGGCGGCAGCAGGACAGGGCTGGGAAGGAGCAGCGGAAGCGGGGTGAGGGGGAGCAGGGTGCTGGGTCACCCCCTGGGAGCCGGGGTGCCGATGTGGCCCCCTCACCCGCAGGGCCATGCAGGAGGAGCCAGGCTGTCCCCAGCCCCTCGGGGACTGAGCTGGGACACACGTGGACGGGGCAGCACAGGGTTGGCTCCAGCCATGGGGGGCTCACAGCGGCTCCCCGGTGCCTGCACGCTGCTGGTTCTGCTGCTCGTGCTCCCCATGCTCCGGGTAAGTGTCCCCAGGGATGACGGGATGGGGAGAGGGTGGGCAGTGGTGTGGCGGTCCCCTGCCTGTGACAGCTACTTCGGGGGCCGGCCAGCCCTGGGGAGCGGCATGCCTGCGGTCCTGGTTAGGGGTCAGGTCTCTCCCAGCACGTCCCCATCCCCGTCCCCATCCCTCAAGCTGCCCAACCCATGGGTGACACCAAGCCACAGCCCTGCAAGCTGCCGGCACCGCTGCACCCGCTCGGGTGCTTTCACAGCAGCTTCTGGGGGAGGATTTGCAGGCATGCAGCGCAGGGAGGGAGGGAGGCGATGCCGGGACCCCAGTGCACATCCCGGGGCTGGGACAGCGCTCGGGGTCCAACCAGGGCAGCCGGCAAAGCTCTGGTGGGGTTCATCTCCAGGGGATGCTCCAGAGCATCCTCAGGGAGGGTGACCCCTCTCTGCCCTGCCCAGGGGACAGTCCCCTCCATCCTGATGTGGGTCCTGGAGGAGGGGGCTTCGCTCACACCATCCTCCATGCCTGGAAGGAGCCCCAAACCCCAAGGGCTCCTCGGGGAGCACCCGCAGGGGCGAAGGGTGGGATGGCTGGAGGGCGCAGGGGGCAGGGACCACGCATTGGGTGCTCCCCATCGCTGGGCAGACCCGGGGGCAGCGGGTGCCCGCTGAAACGGGGGTGACACGGGGGGGCCGTGCTGCCGGAGCAATGCGCGGTGAGCCTGGCAGCCGTGCGGCAAAGCCATCCTGGACTTGTCAAATTGCTCCGACGGCAAATGCCAGGGGGCAGAGGGTTCCGGAGAGAGAGGGTTTCGACTCGGTGTTTCTCTGCAAAGCCTTCGGGATTGCTCCCGGCGCTGGCTCGCTCCGCAAGTCCTTTAGCTAACATGGAGGCTTTGGATAATGGGAAGGAAAAGAAAATCAAAAGAAAGGGAAGGGGGGAAAAGGAAGGGGAAAAGAAAAAGAAAAAGAAAGGAAAAAGAAAGAAAAAAAGTGAAAGGGAAGGAAAAGGAAAGGAAAAAGAAAGGAAAGAAAAAAAGAAAAGAGAAAAAAGGGAAAGGAAAGGAAAGGAAAGGAAAGGAAAGGAAAGGAAAGGAAAGGAAAGGAAAGGAAAGGAAAGGAAAGGAAAGGAAAGGAAAGGAAAGGAAAGGAAAGGGGAAAGGGGAAAGGGGAAAGGGGAAAGGAAGAAAAAAAAAAGAGGGAAAGGGGAAAGAGCAGGAAACGCATGCAGGACCGGGGCAGTACCAAAGGCTTTGAGGGCTTTCTAAGGAGAGTGATGGCATCAAACCCCTTTCCAGATGGGGAAACTGAGGCACAGCAAGGAGTTGCCTGCCCTGAAGCAAGCTCCAAAGGGAGCACTGCACATTACCTGCTCCGCTCCTCCAGCAGCCATGCTGCGCCGCCATAAATAATAAAAACCAGCAGCTTTGCAGCTAAAAGGGGCTGCGGCACCTCTGCCCAGTCCACATCCTTCCTTACTACGATGAAGCAGGGCGCTTTCTCCGTGCTGTGCCCAGCAGCCGTCACCAAAATGTATTTTGCAGACCAGAAATTTCCTTGTCAAACTTGTGTTCAGCAGGAAAAGAAAACTAAATCTCCTGGGAAAAGTGAAGGAGCCCCAGGGGAGTGGCCGCACAGTGGCCAGGCCAGGGCAGGGGAGGACAGGACTCAGCCAAACGATGCTTTAATGTCCCAGACTTTCCTCCAGTCCTTGAGTCCGCTTGCCCACCCTCATCCCTCTGTTTCTCCAGCTTTTCTCTCTCTGTCCTCACACCGAAAACCATCAGCAACCCAATCCTGTCTGCTTGGCCCCAGACATGCCCCATCTCCGTATGCTGCCGCCCCGGCCGCATCCCCTCATGGGCATGGATGGATGGGAATGGGCATGGAGGCTTGGGAATGTGCATGGATGTGAACAGGCATGGATGGGAATGGGCATGGGTGCATGGGAATGGGAATGGATGTTTGGGAACGGGCATGGGTGCATGGGAATGGGCATGGATGGGGGGGAATGGGCATGGATGGGGGGGAATGGGCATGGATGGGGGGGAATGGGCATGGATGGGGGGGAATGGGCATGGATGGGGGGGAATGGGCATGGATGGGGGGGAATGGGCATGGATGGGGGGGAATGGGCATGGATGGGGGGGAATGGGCATGGATGGGGGGGAATGGGCATGGATGGGGGGGAATGGGCATGGATGGGGGGGAATGGGCATGGATGGGGGGGAATGGGCATGGATGGGGGGGAATGGGCATGGATGGGTGGGAATGGGCACGGATGCTTGGGAATGAGCATGCAAAATCCAGCCTCAATCTCCCAGCTCTCCAGCTGGAAGCCAAGGGGGTAAACCCTAAATGCAGGGAATTCCGGGCAGATTCTCTCCCAGGGCTCTGAGCCACCACATCCCTTGCTTTTTTGGGAGCTGCTCCTTGGTGTTTCAGCACTTCTGCTAGCAAACCCCGGAGATTTAATGAGGTCAGTGCGCCCATTTTGCAGCATTGCCCCAAAAAGCTGGGGAACGGGAAAAAGGGTGAAGTCCAACAGCCATTACCAATGCCTCTGATGAAAACACACCAGCCTGAACGGGAGCAAAACCCCTGTGAGCAAAACCCATCTGGCAAGGGAAGGATTAGACCTGCCCAAATAGGTGTTTGGTTTTCTTTTTTTTTCAAATCTCTAATTACATGGTTTCCTTGCTCAGGCTTTGAACGTGCTCGCCTCTGCCTGGCTGATGGGGTCGGCCCCTCCGTCTTTAAGCTCAGCTCCTCCGCAGGGAGCTTGAAGTCTTGGCAGAGCGGTGCCCTAAAGCATCGCAGGCTTTCGGAGGGAGTCAGAAACAATTGCGGTGGTTCTTTTATGGTGTTTACAAGGCAAACAGTAGAAAGCTAAGGAAATGTCAGGGTCCAAAAGCACGGTTACGTAGGTAGGCTCTCCTGGGGCTGGCTGCAGCAGAAATAGTGAATATTGGCTGATACCCTGCCTGCTCAGGTCTTTTAATGCCCGGCATCCCACCGTCTGCCCTTTCCTCCCTCCCAAGGTGCGAGCGACACATCCCGACTGCTCCGTCGTTCTCTATTTCCAAGAGCGAGAAGCTGAATGTCTGGAGATGATCAGGAGCGAAAGGCAAACGTCAGCCCTCCCGGGACTCTCCCAGCAGCAGGGTGAGTGCGAGCCGCTCGCCACGCACGGGGCTCATCCCCCTCGGGAGGAGGGGGGGATCTGCTAAGGGGGTCTTTGGAGGATGATCCATGGCGGGGGGGGTGAGGGGGGATGCAGAAAAGCAGGTATTTTCAGGAAAATGGAGAGCAGCGCTGAGGTGAAGGCTAAGGACAAGAGGAAACGGCCTCAAGTTGTGCCAGGGGAAGTTTAGGATGGATATTAGGAAAAAATTCTTCAAGCGTTGGAAGAGGCTGCCCAGGGCAGTGGTGGAGTCGCCATCCCTGGAGGTATCTAAAAGCCGGGCAGACGTGGGGCTGAGGGACATGGGTCAGTGGTGGGTTGGGCGGTGTTGGGGTGATGGTGGGACTCCATGATCTGAAAGGACCCGTCCCACCAAAACTATTCTATGATTCTAAGCGTTCCCGGAGAGCCCCAAAATTGGTGCTGCAGGGAGAGATGGGGGCTGAGATTTCACCCGGGAGGTACAGGGGGGCTGAGGGATGCAAACAACCGCAGGGGCTGAGTCCCCCCCAACCTAAGGCATATGGCAATGAAACGATGGAGAGGTCCCTGGCCCAAGCAGAGCCTCCTGCCCCGCTCCCGTCCCCCCACAGACCGATGCTCCGGGGCTGGGCAGGACAATGCAGAGCCTTGGCCACCAGCACGAGCATCGCACGGTGCGTGCCACCACTTCACGCCTTCCTATTTCAGTTACTTTTAATGCTAAACATGTTTTGAGCAACTTAATTTTTACACATCCGGGACTTTTAAACCAATTATGTAATTGAAAACCAGTTTCAAAGCGCTTTTGTACTTTTTTGGGGTTTTGTTTTAGTTTTTTTTTTTTTTAATTGCATTTCAATTTCCATCGAAAAGCAGCTTGGCTTAAATTCTGGGTAAAAATTATCACCTAGTGAATAAGAAATGCGTCATTCAACGGATTTCATCTAATACAAAAGTAAAGATGAAGCACCTCGATAAATGCCTGTTAAGGTGCATAAGTGCTTAAGTAGCTGTGCGGAGATATAACGTATCATCCAGCTTAGCAGAGAAAAGCCAAGTCGATTGGAAAATGTCCATTTTGCAGCCCGGATCGTGCCAGCCAGGGGGAAGGAATCTCACTGTGGGAAAATAAGCAAGAGGCATGAATGCGTAATTAAAATCAGTATTCAACCCCAGGTTTCCTGCTTGCCTGCCGCCTCCGCTGCCCGCCTGAACCGAATTTATCCCTTCCCCTGTGCTTGCTTGTGCCAGCGTAGGGAGGGTCCTGCGGAGAGCGTGGCACAGGGTGACGATGGAGGGGATGGCTCAGGTGCCCTGGATGCGGTGGCAAGTTGCATTTCAAGGAGCAGGACAGGGACCTCAGGCTTCAGCATCCTGCCGGGGAACCCGCCGTGGGGCCCTAAAACTGGTTAGAACTTACGTTGGCGATGCTTTCGCTTCAAAGTCTGCTCCGGCGCTCGCAGCTTTTACTGCTCCGAAATAGCCGGGAAGAAATAACCTGCTGGTGAGGTGAGGCTTGGACGATCTCTTTTGGAGGTCTCCAGATACCAGTTAGAGCAGCAAGAAATAGGGAGGCGGCCCTGGCAGTTCTGCATGTAATCAACCAGTAGAAATGCTGAGCAGGAACTTCCCATCAAACTGTATTTTGAGGGGAAAAAAACCGGCCTTTTTGGCCACGTGAAGGAGAACATGACGAGAGTAATGTAGATCTTAGGGATGTTTCAGCCCTCCACTGGGAAAACTGGAATAAAGCTGGGTCAGTCCAAACCAAACACCTCGGGCTGCCGGGCTACGCCAGTTGGGAGCTCGGGGACAGGGGACAGCGAGAGGATGGGATGGCCCCTGGGGACCAACAACGCAGGGACGCTGAAGGCACAGCTCCTGCCACGAGGTGGGCAATGAGACACTTGGCAGTGCCTTTGCTCGCGTTTTTTTGCCCTTTCCCCCCAGATGTTGCCTCCATCACCTCTCCTCCATGCGAGAGCTGTCCCCATTTTGCACGCCGCTAAGAAATGGGGCTTTTTTTTTTTTTTTTAGATGCCGCAGCAACCCGGGAGAGGGAAACCGAGGGGGAAGGGAGATTTAAACCTTTCCTCCCCACCCAAACGGAGGGGTGACTCTATTCCCTGGGACTGCACTGCAGAGCTGCGTGAATCCCAGCTCGATCCCTGGTGCCACGGGTGGCTCCTCTGGCTCCCAACCAAGTGGTCCCGCAGCATCCACTGTGCTGGAAGAGCTCACTGATACAGCGAGAGATGCGTTTATACATAACGGGATGGCTCCGTCAGGCAGACACATCCAGATTATTTCGCTCAGCCTCCAAGAAATGAAGCAACCGCTCTCAGCAGCGGTCCCAGCAGCTGTGCTGGGTTCGCCTGTCCTCCAGAGCAAAAATTAAGACGTACCTTGACGTTGTAATGACAGCCCCGCAAATCCCTCCCAGCCTGGCCAGATACCTACAGACAGCTTTGCTGAAAATCAGAGAAAACTAATTAGACTTGTCTGAGTCCACGTTCCCTGGCTGGGAATAGACGTGGCTCCAGGTTAATAATGTATATCTACAAGGTTAATAATGTACGTGTGCAAGCAGGAGAGCTGTCCTGGGAGTGTGATGTCTATGTCTCATCCCGGTGTGCTGCAGCACTAATTCTCGCCTTTTCGGCCGTTCTCATTTCCAAGGCAATTGGAGAGTCATTTAAAGATGAACTTAGTGCTAAAGAGAGAAGCAAAACATGTTTAAGCTGATTGTTCTCCAGCAAGTCTGAATTATAGAATAACAGAATCACAGAAAACAGAATGGTTTGGGTTGGAAGGGACCTTAAAGATCATTTCGTTCCTCCCCCTGCCCTGGGCAGGGACACCTCCCACCGGACCAGGCTGCTCCAAGCCCCGTCCAACCTGGCCTTGAACACTTGCTTTCTCCTGTCCTCCTCCTTCGGGCTGGCGAGACGCCCCGAGCTGGGCCACCGTGGCTGCTGGGTGCAGAAATCCAGCATAAACCCGCATTATTTCAGATGCCACCAGGAAAAATCCCAGCCCTTCCCGCACCCTCGTCCCCCGGCGTCTCCCCGCAGGAGCTCTGGCTCTGATGTAGCCCCAGGAAATACCAGGTCCCATCTCGCCGCCCGGCTAAAAGGAGATCTCAGTGGCGGGGGAGGCCGTTCCCAGAACTGGAGCCCGGATGCTCCTAATTCCTGAGGGGGTACGGCATGGCCCCGTAGATCGGGTGACGGCCGGCCGCTCTGGGCTCTCCCGTTACACCCACGCAGCCATGCCTGCTGCGGGCTGTGCCGGGCACCGGGGGGGCTGCGTGTGTGTGTGCGTGTCCCCAGCACGTCCCTTCCTAGCGACACTAACCCGTCCCTTCCTTCCCTCCCTCCCCAGGCTGCCTGACGGAGTGGGACGGAGTGAGCTGCTGGTCGGCCGTGCCCGTCGGCCAGTCCCGAGCCGTCGCCTGCCCCGACATCCTCCACGTCTTCAAGAAGTCCAAAGGTGCAGTGCTCTCAATCCAGCCCGGATCGCTCAGCCCCTGGGACCCAGGGTTGAGCTGCACCCACCCCTGCCTGCCCAGGGTCCCTGTGCCACCCCAGCCCTCCCCCTCCGGTCCCACAGCTCCTGCCCCATCTAAAAGCTTGGCATATATTACAGCCAAAGCAGGGGACAGGCAAAAGCAGAGATGCAGGGTTCTGTGACGCCAGGGAAGTCCTCAAACCCTTTCATCACCCAGTAGCAAGCATCCCCTGTGGGCAGAGCGCTTGGGGACCTCATCCTCCAAGCGGGTGACACCAGAAGAGTCCCCTAACTGCTCGGTGCCCTCTTATCCCCATCCACACACCAGCCTTACGCTCCTGACCTGCTCGGTACCACTCCAAGCCACGCGGATGAAAAACGCAGTGTAAGATCATGATTATTTCAAGGCCGGGCACTCTCCCGGGACTGATGCTGCTGCCGGGGGAGCCGCTGCCTCCATCCGTCTCGGAGGCAGCAGAGTGTGAAGGAGAGCACCCAACCAGCCCCCACGGCATCCCAGGGCCGCCTCAGCTGGGCAGAGGCGATGGAGGGTTGGTAAATGCTTGCTTTAGGGCAGAAACAGCTCAGGAGAGGCTTGATAAAGCCCCTTCAGGATGAAAAAGCCCCTTTTTTTAGCCTTAATTCCCTCCCGCTGTTGAGGATTCATGTTTGCTTTCACATCCTGCCTTAAGATGTCCTGGCACCTCCGGCGCCGGAGGACAGAGATGTGGTGTGGATGGGAGGGACGGGGCAGCCAGGCCGTTCGGGTGCCACGCTGCTGTCACAGCCAGGGTGCTGGTGGTGGGGTCTGGGCTCCGTCCCGGGGAGCAGGGTACCATCCCCAGACATTTTGGGGGTGTCCATGCAGAGGCGATGCCCGTGGCTCTCATGAGGTCCCTTCTTGTCGCTGCAGCGCTGATCCGGAGGGACTGCACCGAGTCGGGATGGAGCTTCCCCAGCCCTCCCTACTACAACGCCTGCGAGCTGGAGGCCGTTGGCAGCAACAACGACACCGAGGCCAAGGCAAGTGGGTCCCCTGGGGGGGTCATGGGGCGCCCTCCCTAGCATCACCCCACCCCACGTTGCCCCATGCCGTTGGGCAATGAAACATGAAGATGAAGATGTCTTGTTGACCTCACCCTTGTTGCTGGGACGCCTGGAGGGATCTCAGCTTGGCTGGGCACAAGCCTGGGCAAGGGCTGGGGCATCACCCTGCCACCTCCCTGCCTGTCGCAGACCAGCGCCTGCCAGCCCATGCTGCCTCACTCCGCTGGTGCTTTCCCTTCCAGAAAGGCTATTTTGTCACCATGAAGGTGCTTTACACCTGCGGCTACTCCACGTCCCTGGCAGCCCTGTTCCTGGCTATCGGCATCTTCTCCTGCTTCAGGTAGGGCACAGCGCTGGCTGCTCCGTGGGCTGGAGGAAAGCGAACAGGGGATGGCTTCTCTCAGTCTCTCCCCTCCCAGAGCAGCCAGGCTCCATCCCTGCCAACACAGATAACCAGGGAGGCGTGAGACGAACTGCAGCATATAGTTCCTTCCTGCTGACACAAAGTTCAAACCCTCAGGTTGCCTTTTCAAGCTTTGTTGTCGCAGACCTCGCTGTGCTGCAGAAGGATGCTCTCAGGAGGTGGCTGGAGGACGTGCCCCAGCACACCTCGTCCCCGGGCAGCAGCTTCAAGCACAGCACACCCCCGTCCTTCGTGATTTCAGAGGAGGAAAACCTTCTCCAGGGCTTTGTGCTTGACCACCACCAAGACATGGTCCCCTGGGCTGGTGTCCAGCCAGGGAAGTGGCTCCCAAAGGAGAAGCTTCTCCTCCCATCTGCTTTCTCTGCTCCGCCCTGGGCACAGCACCTCTCTTCCTCCCGTAGGAAGCTTCATTGCACCAGGAATTCCATCCACATCCACTTCTTCACCTCCTTCATACTGCGTGGGGCTGCCGTGTTCGTCAAGGACACCGTCCTCTTCTCGGACGAGTCTGTCGACCACTGCACGATGTCAACGGTAAGACGCCAAGTCCCAGCCCTGACGTGGTGGAGGAGAGGGCACCATGAGCTGAACTGGAGGGGTCTCGGTGGATTTGTGGTGGATTGAGCATTGCAAAGAGGAGAAACAGAGAGGCTGTGAACCTGGGGAGGGGGGAAGGCTGGTTTGGATGAACTTCAGGAGGTTCACGACAGCATCTCGGCATGGGCCATGTCTGCAGCAAACACATTCTACCCTCAAAGCTCTCCCTGGTCTCAGAGAGTCTCCCAGCAGGGCTGAAGCTCTGCACAGCCCTGGCAGCACCGTGTGCATGCCAACAGACCTGGCGCCTCCGGATGCGCGGATTCGGGGTTGTCAATAGAAACGGAAACCCCTGCGCGCAGCCCAGACACAACGCTGCGGACACCACAGACACAGGTTTCTAAAGGTCCGACAATAACAGCCTGCGGCCATCTGCCCGTGCTGCGCAGGCAGAGCAGAAAATGCTGCGGGTGACGTGCGGCGCCGGCGCAGCACCCCTGGGGCTGCACTGAAAGGCCATCACAGGTGTCCTCAACAGATGGACGGAGAGGCTGCCCACCCCCTGTGCCCCCAGGACAAGGTCTGACACCAGCCTGCTTTCCCCCTCCTCATCCTCACAGGTGAACTGCAAAGCAGCCATCGCCTTCTTCCAGTACTCGGTCCTGGCCAACTTCTACTGGCTGCTGGTGGAGGGCATGTACCTGCAGACCCTGCTGCTGCTCACCTTCACCTCTGACAAGAGGTACATCTGGTGGTACATCCTCATCGGCTGGGGTGAGTGCGGGGCCCCCCGGGCAGATCCACCCCCCTCCGGTGAGGTCCTGTTGACACAGACTGGGGTTTTCACCGCTTTCAGGGATTGCCTGCTTTGTGGCCCACCTGGTCAGAGGTCCACAGAGGTCCCCTTGGCTGCTCTCTGCATGGCCCCCTACCCCAGGATCTCTCTGCATGGCCTCGTGCTCGGTCGGGCAGCACAGCTTGATCCTTGCCCTCGTGGCATGTGTGCAAAATCACTCCAAGTGAAAATGTTTGCTAATACCGACCAAAGAGCCTTTGTAGCAGCATCTGATGACCTTTAAAGGTCCCTTCCAACACAGCACATTCTATGATCCTATGATTCTATGATTCTATGATCTACTGCCCACCCATCCTGAATGTAGTCAGGATGGGACAGAGATGGGTCCTTCCTTCTTCCCACATCCATCTGGGGCTGGAAATGCCCGTCCCGGGTGCCTGGGTTAGATGCAAGAGCCCAGCGAGGGGCAGGATGGTGGCCAGGAGGTGACTTGCAGACAGGCACATCACTATCAGTGGGCGCCATCTCCTTTTAAAACCTGGAGAAAGGGGAAAGGTTGTCACCTTCCTGCCACCTCCAGGGCCTCATATCTGACCTAGACACATGTTTTTGGGGACAAGGGAT
>VXBH01007119.1:33203-91527 GCA_013400035.1 Rynchops niger | reverse complement strand
GTGTCAGCGCTTGCCATGCACGGGAGTGAGGACCCATCACTGAGCTGTGACTCATCCCCAAACCCTGCGGTCCCAGCTGGTCCCCGTTGCACCATCCTGCCCCACCCTGGGTGTCCTTGGGGGATAAATAAGGGAGGGATGGAGAGGGTTGGGCTGCCCTGTGTGCAGCCAGCCTCTAGGTGCTGGTTTGGGTGAAGGTGGCGTGTCCCAGGAGGATTTGGGGTGCAGGGAGTGGGCGCTGCAGGATTGTGCTTTCCGTGTGCTGTGATGGGCTTGGGTTGTGTGCGCAACAAGGTCTGGTTTCCAGAGCTTTTGAGCTGCGTGGTGCTGGCTTATCTCCCCCGGCATGAACTTGTAGCTACGAGCGTGTGGGCCAGCCCTGGGTTCCCTGGCACTGGCTCTCCCAGAGCTGGCTCTTCACGGGCTTTGGGGCACGAACGTGTTGTTTCCACACTAATCCCGGCTGCAGGGCACCCGCCCTGCGCCGCACACTGTGAGCTCTTGGCTGAGCATCATCTGGCTCTGCTGATCCTTGGTGAGTGAAGTTGCTTTACACTTGCCGGTGACCACTCGGGTTGTTTTCTGTCTTGGACTCGTGACCCGATCGGCCTCTTCTACGGTCTTTCCAGAGTGTCTCCTGTTAAGAGGATGACTTTTGAGGGCAGGTTTGCAGGTGGCAGCTCCTCAAGGTGTGTTTGGTGGTCTTGCTGCAACACTGCAGATACTCAGAGGGTCCCGCTGCTGTCTCCGTGTTCTGGGTGTCCATAGAGCTTAGGTACCTCAGGGGCAGCATGTCTTCACTTGAGACACCCCAGTTACACCTGTCTTTGTTAACCCAGCCCTGAGTACGGTGAGGGAACAGTTGCATCTCTCTGGGCTTTCCAGGCTGGGGGAGCGTTGCTTGGGAGCAATGCCCTGGGAAGGGAGGAGCAGAGCCCTGGCGCCTGGGTGATGGGCTGAACCCAGCACCTGCATGGGCCAGCAGGATGCGGGGAGGCCTCCGGCCACCCCATGTCCCTCACAGCCACATGTCTGCACACAGCAGCCAAGAAAGTCCTTCCCCCTCTTCCTCAGCCCACAGGAGGTTATTTTCTGTGCAGGGATGAGGTGCCAATTCTGGATGGGGTGGCTCTCCAAGCTGTCTCAGACAGGACCCTGTCGCCTTTCCATCTGTCCTGATTATAGAGAACGTATTACGCAGCATCTCTGGTAGGTTCCAACCCGCTCCTGTTATTTTGGAGGCTGATTCATTTGTGTGGCCTCAGAGTAGCAAAAAAAATATCAGAGGAAACTGAATTTCTACCAAAGTGAAGGCCATGGGCTCCTGAGCAGGGAGCTGCTCCCAGTTGCCTGCTGGGAATTGATGATGCTGAACTGGGGAGTGCTTTGTCCATGGTGAGATGGGGAGAAGCTGGGGAGATGCTCATCCGTGGCGTGCCAAGGTGTTGGACATGGGCAGTGTGTCCAAAAGCAACAGCTCAAGTGTGTCATGGTAAAAACGGAGTTATCCAGCTTAGCTGGGAGTCCAAAATTTACGAAGGCAATAAATAGCAGAGCAGAGCTTTGCAGAGATGTTTTAAGTGACTAATTTAATCATAGAGTCATTAAGGTTGGGAAAGATCTTTAGGATCATTGAGTCCAACTGTTAAATTCTTAGCACGAAAGCCGATGGGGTGAGAGTCTGCCCTTAATAAGGGACTCTGGGGGGACCCGTGTCCTGGGGAGAGCTGGGGCTGAGCCCCACCGGGCATCTCCTGCCCGGGGCAGCACCTGTTACTGCGCCCGAACTGCTTTTACCTATCGGAGGCGCAAAGAGTTTGATCTCGGTTATTTATAGCAGCTGCTATAACTGTGCCAGGCCGGGAGCAGAGGGGCTGTTCGCCCCGTCCCAGCGGACAAAGGTGGCTGGTCCCAGGGGGAGCTGCTTCACTTAGGGTGGTGGGGCATGGCTGCCTCCCACCCACGCACTGGTGTGGGAACTGGGCGCACTGCGGGGGGAGAGGGGTGTTCAGCTGAATCCCCCACAGAGCCTGCGTTTGGCTCTTGGCCCCTTCTCTTTTGGAAAGCAGCGGTCGACCAGAGATGCTGACGGCTCCAGGGCCGTAGCGTGTGGGACCGGGACATAGGCTTAAGTCCTGATCCTGCTCCCTGGGCTCATCCCTCTATCCCTGGGTGGCCGCGAAGGGGTCAGAGCACGACCAGATGCTGCAAAAGACACACACACCCAAAAAAACTCACAAAGAATTTCCAAAGGGCAACATCCTCTTTGAGGACCCCCCCCATCTTAGCCTTGGGCAGAGCTGCCAGCCCTTAGCATCAACCCTTGGGACTGCCAAGGGCTGCTCCATCGTCAGCCGGACCAGCGTGGCACGGCACAGTGGCTTCAGCCCAGCGAGAGGAAGAGGGGACACAGGCTGAAAGCAAAGCCGGTGCTTCTCGCTCAAGCTCTCCTCCTGCGCTCGCTCCTGCCGGGGCAGGAATGAGCAGAGTCATGGGGCTGGAGAAACTTGACTCCTGCGGTGATCGCTGGTGGCAGCTGGAGGCATAGCCACCTCCGCTGGGACCGCAGCGAGCGGGGACAGGGCATTGCTGGGGGGTTTGGAGGGGCAGCACCCAGCGGGTGGCTCCGGGGAAGACCTGGACCATGTAGCACCCCATGCATTGAAGCCTTAGAGAGAAGCGACGAAGGGGCTGGAGCCCTACGGGGCTCTGGCATGGCCCACAGCGCACACTTGCCCTAAAAGCTCTGTAAAACCCCATTTCCAGGGAAACTGAGCTCCTGTAAGTCTTCGGAATCCCCAGGAGATGGGGTGGGTTGGTCCCCCCATGGGTGCTGTGGGTCCTGCTCATGTGTGCATCAGTGCATCCCCCGTGGGACTGGGGCCGATAGAGCCAGACGCAGCCCCGTGCTTTTTGGCCGGAGCTTCAAGGCCGCTGGTATCGAGGGAATGCAATGGGCAGGTTTCCAGAGCCGCTCAAGCGGAGTGTGAAATGGGTGTAAATCCAGAATAACTGGATGAGAAGAAGCAATGGCAGCGCCCTGCTGACCCGCTGCCGTGGCCACTGTCCCCTCACAGGGACGTGTGGTGGCAAAAATTTCCTTTTTTGCTTCCTTTGAAGTCCCACCTTTGGGGTGCAGCGGGCCTGGGGTGAGACGGGGCTGTGCCCCCCTGGGGTAGCTGCTCCAGGCTCTCTGTTTTGCAGTGATTTGGGGCAGAAGCTGGCTTTTAGGCAGTGCCAGACACCACTTTGCAGTGATGTGACTCAGATAATCCTATTAGACAGCCCTGTTCAGCAAGGACAAAACTCTCCCTCTTCTAATACAGGTTTAACTACAAAAATCGGTGCTCTTGACACTTGATTATTTTATTTATGTTTTGTTTCTTTAAAGCTTGCCCCGTTCCAAATGTCAGGAAGTTGCTGCCATCCCTCTACCAGCTGCATTTTGATCGTGCATCAAAGCCCTGGTGCTGGCGCCACGAAGGGGCTTTTCAAACACTGTGATGGAGATGGTTTCTCCATCAAGGGCCGGTCCCTGCTTCATCCCTGGGGCTGGAAGCGATGGGGGGTGGGTGGGCAGTAATAACCCCACAACACTGTGCTGCCGCCCTTGGCAGAAGAAAATCCATTTTGCACATGGAGAGTCAATTCCGCGGCGGTAGCGAGGGAGCGTGGTGGTTTCTAAAATGCAGTTATCCCGCGCTGCTCGAAATCAATACCTCCGTTTTGCCGCTGCTTTTATCGCTTGGTTTTATAATCACCATAGGAACGTGTGGATACCGTTGCACACCCAGAGTCTCTCTTCCCATCAGGGTTATAAATGTCCAGTTCTCCTTAATTACCAAGGGCTGAAGGGTTCCAGCTCTCAGCACGGCAGGGCTGGGGCTGTCAGGAGTATCGATCCTAAAGCTTTTTCAGCAGCATCACGTAAAGTTTTGGTGCACAGAGGAGTCGCTGCTTGCCAGTGGGATGCCGGTTTTGGGGAGGGGGAGGCACAGAGGTGCATCTATCCCAGGATCCCCGCAAAGCCGGATCAAGTGGTGCGGAATATTGGGCTCGTCTCTGACACAAGCTGATGTTTGGGGGTTGAACAGATATGGAGGCGAAGCTGAGGCAAGATTACTCAAAGAAAGAACCTCTCTGGTGTCTAGGAAGCCTTTGCCAGGGGTTTCAGCTTCCCCTAGGGCATGGCAGCTCGTTCCTCCGGGTTCAATCACCCGCCTGGTCCGCACTTTGTTCTCTCCGACCCTTTTTGTTGCTTTGCTGCTCAGTGGAGCCACTCTTATCTCTCACAAATGGCCCATCCTATTCCTGTCTGGGGAGTCATCCTGATCTCTGTAACATTAGAAAGTGTCATTATTGCCTTGCTTTTTGGTTCAAGATAAGGCTTTAACCCCTTCCTCTCGGGAGCAGAACCAGCTGGCACTGCAGGTTACTCATGTTTCCTACGGACGGGTGCTGTGAAATGGCCACTGACCCCGCAAGACCGAGCTCCTCTGGCTGAGGAACCTCTTGCTTTGAGCACCCGGCGTTGTTTGCACAAGGTGCGGGAGGAAAGCTGTCCATGCCTTGCAGCATATTGCAAAGGGGAGGCAGCTGGAGCGGTGCCACCAGCGCCGAAGGTGTTGTGTTGTGTTTTGTTTTGTTGAACAACCCTGTCTAGGTTGTGAAATTGCGTGTCTAACAACAGCCACCTGGTGCCAGGGACACCAACTGCTCAGCTCATATGGTGCTCAACCTGATGGTTCTTTTTGCTGAGAGGCTGAATGGGGGTCTGGGAGGAGAAGGAGCACAGGGGGTGCTCCATCCGCAAACGATCCGTGCATAATAACCTTTCTTGCAAGTTCAATATTTCTGCAATAGACCCGTTTGCAAAAGCCCACCAAGATCCTGCCATCACCTGGCTTCAAGGGCTGAGCATAAATGCCCCAAAACGGCACCAGCTGGCGTGGCCTTCCCAGCCCCTCTCTCCCCAGCAGGCTGGGTGAAGGCATCCCGGAAGCAGAATGAGAGGATGGCCGGCCTGCCGCACATCCCGGGCCCCGAGAACCTCCGCCCCTTCACCCCTGCCTCGCTGGCTGCCATCGAGCAGCGCATCGCCGAGGCAGAGGCACTCAAGCTAAAGCGGCAGCAAGTTGAGCTGCCTGAGGAAGAGGAGATCAAGCCCAGCAGCGACCTGGAAGCTGGCAAGAACCTGCCCCTCATCTATGGTGACCCACCGCTGGAGCTCATAGGGACTCCTTTGGAGGACCTGGACCCTTTCTACAAGGATAAGAAGGTGAGGGACATAGCTTAGCCCATGGGTAGACTTGGCATTAGATGTAAGTCCTAAGAAAAAGACCAAAGCATGGACCATCTTCTTCTTTGCACCATGTCCCAGGGTCTCACATGAGCCCACCTTGGTGATCCACAGCCCCAGATTTCTGTGGTTACTTCTCCAAAGCAGAGCATCTGTTCCTTAGCAAAGTCTCGAACCTTTGGAGACCCAAAGCATGCAAAGAGGTCCTGCCTCTAATGGCAGCACTTGATCCACGGGTGTTTCAGGGGTGTGCAGAAAGGCTAACCCACCTTCCTTCTCTCTTTTCTCCACAGACATTCATAGTCCTCAACAAAGGGAAGTCCATCTTCCGCTTCTCGGCAACCCCTGCCCTCTACATGCTGGGCCCCTTCCACCCCATCCGCAGAGGAGCCATCAAAGTGCTTATCCATTCATATCCTTGCCTTCTGTGGTGCTGCTCCGTGGCCAGGTCAAACCCTGGTGCTCAGAGTGAGAACAGCCCTGGGAGACGGCTGAGAGAAGTGTTTCATGATGGCATGGAGCAAAACTCCTGGGCTGGCCACCACTATGGTCAGGACCCACTGCCCAGCCATCCCAGTGCATTGCTCCCTTCCCAAGAAGTAGGTGTTTGGAGGCTTCAGGTACATTGGTGGCACCAAGAGCTCAGTCTTGGTTGAAGAAAGGAAGAATCAGTTTGGTTGGAGAATGGAAGAAACCTAAGTGGTGGAGCTTCCTAGGAAGAGGCTCAAGGTCTCTGAGGACTGGAGACACTTGGAAAGGAAGGAAAATATTTACAGGTCAGGGGATCCTGTCCCATCTGGCAAGTGGGTGAAGGAGCTCAACGGATGCTTTGGGAGAAGGAAGGTAGAGGAACCATGGTGTTGGAGTACAGGGGAGGAGGCAACTTTGAACTTTTGATGTGAGACAAGCAGAGATGGAAAGACAGGAAAGGACCCCAAGACCAAGAGGAGCACTAGGATGGGTGGGAAGTGATCCCAGCAGAACTCTGGTGGCAGCAGGGGTTGGTGGCCTGGAGGGAGGAGGAAAAAGAAGGGATGTTTGTGGCAGAAGGATCAGACAAGTGGGGAAGCCTGTATCATGGGGTGATGGAGAGGAAGGAGCACAGGGGACAAGAAGGGAGGCAGAGCCAGCACCATGGAGACGGGGAGGGGAGCAGAAAGGGAGGGTGGGGGCCAGGACCATGCATGGGAGCAGGGGGACTACCGGGAAAGTGTGACCACAGGACTGAGCTGGGAGAAAGCCGCAGGAGGAGCAGGCCAGGGCATGGGACCAAGTTGGGAGCCAGGACGAGAGGAGTAGGGGTGCTTTCCTTCATAACGGTGTGAAGGGGGGAATCTAGGCAACAGCTGCAGCATTTCTCCTTGACCAGGTTTTAAATTATTCAGCATGTTCATCATGATCACGATTTTAACCAACTGCGTGTTTATGACACTGAGCAACCCCCCGGCGTGGTCCAAGAACGTGGAGTAAGTTTCTTCCTCCTGTGACCTCCCCCAGCCATGGGGGCCATCCCAGCTTGGACCAAGGCTGAGAGAGGGGTGTCGGGATCCAGGCACCCTTCACAGGAGGAGAGGCATCACTGGGAGGTGCTGGTGGCCCTCTTGATCTCAGAAGGGATGTCCGTGCTCTGCATTAGGCACTGCAAAGAGTGGGAGCGTTTCAGGGCTGCCCAAAATCTGGTGGTGTCCCTGTGACAGGAGACGACTGCAGAGCAGGTCGGGTCAGGTCAACAGTGATAGTCTGGAGAGGCTGAGCAGATTCTCTAGTCCAAGGAGCATGGACAACCAGCCCCAGGTGAGAGGGAAAAATCCAGCATTTTCTGTTGTGGTTCTGCACAATCAGGTCTCAGCTGGGTTTTACAGAGAACATGGTGGTGTGGGCCACCAGCAGGGATCAGAGGTGTTGCAGCATAGTCACCAAAGGGATTGGTATGTCAAAATGTCCCAACTTTTCTTACAAGGTGAGGTGAAAACCTCCCCCAGTGCCAAAGCACCCCAAGAACCCTTCAGCCTGGGTCCCCCCAAACTCAGCTGCCCAAGATGGTCCCAACGGGGGGACAAAACCTCATCCTGAGCTGGCCCTTGGACGCCGGTGAGCATCCCCTCAGTCACCGTTCCCATTTCAGATACACCTTCACTGGGATATACACCTTCGAGTCCCTCATCAAGATACTGTCAAGAGGCTTCTGCATCGACGACTTCACATTCCTGCGTGACCCGTGGAATTGGCTGGACTTCATGGTCATCTCCATGGCGTGAGTTTGGTGGGCTGGGGGGGAGGACAGCAGGTCTGACCACTGCACCCGGGGGTGGGGACCGTGGGGAGGAAGGCTGAGAAACAGAGGGTGGGTGCCTGGCAAAGCCCTTGAAGCCCTTTCCTCTCCTGTCCTGCAGCTACATTACCGAGTTCGTGGACCTGGGGAACATCTCTGCTCTCAGGACCTTCCGTGTCCTCCGTGCCTTGAAAACCATCACCGTGATACCAGGTGAGACGTGAAGAAGGGGTCTCCTCTCCATATCTTCCCCTTCCCTGAGCTCAGGTTTTCCCACAGTTCACAGCAATTCCTTGTTCTTTTGACAGCTCTAAGAGAAAACAGAGGAAATAAGGTATTCAATATTTATAAATAATTTTCCATATAATCCAGCTTTTGGGTCAGGTCCTGCTGGTTTTACATCTTGAAATTAGCTGCGCTCACTCGGTTGTTTGGCCAGGGAAAGCTCCTGATGAGCCAGATGTGGTGTTTTTAGGGCTCCTCAGAGATGCCTTAAGTGGACTCGTGTTTATGGGCTTGATAAACCGACACGCTTTTCTTGGTCCTTGGAGCCATAAATTCAGTTTTGACCCCACTGCTGACTGCTCTGATTCGAGGGTTGAGTTATTTGATGGGTGACAGTGCAAGAGCCACGTGGCGAGTGTTTAACATCATCCCAAACATCCAGCCTGTGGTGTTAGTGGCCGTTTCCCAAATTTTATGCCATTTCAATGCCCTGCTTTGGTACCACCTCATGCAAGCTCACTGAAATGATGGGTCAGACCCCTTGAAGAAGCATGAGATTGAACTGAAAATGATGATTTCTTGTGGTGAATAAGTTCTTGCGTTCCTGCAGTTTCCAGATCTTTAGGGTTCATATTTGAATGTTTTTTGCCTCTCTCAAACAGGCTAAAAATTGCATTTAGGAAAACATAAGCTGATGCTTCTTTCTGGAATGACATCCCCCCAAGAGGCTTTGCAGAAATAGCAGTTGCAAAAATAAGCTGTTTTAGAACGGCACTCCTCAGCAGTTTCCCAACATAGAGAAGCCCTTGGAGAACAGGGTTTTACCTAAACAGTTTGGGGAGGGGAGGGAACTGGCACGATGACAGGGATAAAAATCATGTGTTATCAGAGAACTGCCTCCGCGTGAGAAAGCTCCGTGCTCAGAGCTGCTTTTAAGATCAACGTCAGGGTGTCCCAGCATCACCCATCAGCCGTGTAGACCTCGGGTGAGAGGAACAACATCCTCCATGTCAAAAGCTCTCCGAGGATCTGTGGGCAAGCCTCTTCTGCAGTGGGAACGGCGATGCTGGGGGGGAGAGATGAGTTAATCCTGATGCTTAATGCAGATGTCACTTTGTCACCTTCGCTCAGACACTATGGGGTTTCTCCAGCTTGAAGGGATCAGGCTGGAGGGTCTGTCTGAGCTCCTGACCACCCACGGGACAGCAGCACGTTGCGGGTGTTGGGCCACGCAGGCTTTTCTGGAGCTGAGAGTGGTGCTCAGCATCTTCCAGCTGGGCTGGCAAACAGCTTTTCCATGTGCCACAGCAAAGTGGTCTACCCTAGTGGTTTGGGCCAAAAAAAAGGACAGATTTTGGCATTTGGGCAAAACATAAAGCCAAAAGTCATTGATGGCTGCCAGGCTGGGGTGGGCTTTGGCTTGTGACACCCGGGTTAAGGTTGGCATGGGGAGGCTGGACTGGCACTGATGCGAGGGTGACAATTTTGGGCGAAGGGTTTACGCTGCCCAGCAACGTGGGGCACAGAGATGGGGGTCTGAGCACATGGGGTGAATTTGGTGAATACCTCATGTCCCCACCAGATCCAGCACCTTTTGGGAACGCCATAGCACGTTCTCCACAATTAGCAAACAAGCAATTAGCTCAGTAGTAACACCTCCCCTCTAGGGCTGAAGACGATCGTTGGGGCTCTGATCCAGTCGGTGAAGAAGCTCTCAGATGTCATGATCCTCACTGTCTTCTGCCTGAGCGTGTTCGCCCTCGTCGGTCTCCAGCTCTTCATGGGGAACCTCCGGCAGAAGTGCGTGCGGTGGCCCCCCCTCAATGACACCCTGCTGGGGGACTTAGGGCTGGACAACGACACATTGGCCAATGAAACGCTCTACAGCAACTTCACTGACGGCATCGCCAGCAACTTCACCAGCAACTTCACCAGCAACAGCACCTTTGATTTCGAGGCCTACATCAATGATGAAGGTAAATGCTCATGCATGCCCTTCTCCATTGACCCATCGCTCTGGTTTGCTCCTCAGTTGCCTTGGTCTTCTTCCCTGTCAGACCAGCATGGTGTGCTTCCATGGATCTTCCTGTTGAGGTGCTTTGCAGGGAGAGATGTGTCCGGTGGGTGAAACAGGGGTTGTGCATACTCACAGGGTGGACAGATGGAATCAAATCCTCCTTGCCAGGGAAATGCAGTCCACCTGGGCAAGCTAAACTCCTCCAGAAAGGTTTCACCATGGGGAGACCTGGGCAAACCAGTGCCTCCATCTCTTCCCACTTGCTAGTGAGGGCACAGTCTCCCCATCGTGCTGGACGCTGGTGAGCAGCTGCTCCATCATCTGGCTGGTCGCAGCAGGGAGACCAAACCCTCCAGGAGCAGATGGGACTTTGGGTGTAAAACCAGAGGGAAGGACGCAGGAATGACTTTTGTCACCCACTTTCACTGCTCCATCATAGCTGGGTCCTACCCCAAGTACCGCAGCGTCCAGTGAGCATTGCATGCAAGCACGCAACACCACGACAGCCAAGAGGAGGGGAAGGAGGGAGAGATGGGATCAAGCACAGGTCCTCAGACAGGTCTCCAAGTTTGCTGCTTTCCAACCACTTCTTTGGAACAAGTTTGGTCCAAAAAAGTGTGGTGGGTTTTTTGTTTTTCTTTGGTTTGGCGTTATTTTAAACTCCATGAAAATGTAAAAATCTCAGAAAACCTGCCTGGCAGAGCTGCGCGGTGGCAGGATGCTCCGCGGGGATGTTTCACATCTCATTTAGGGCACTGGGCAGAGCTCAGCAGAAGGTCGGGTTACGTCTCGGCTGAGCTGCTTTGCCCGACTGTATGAGTAGCTCTGGCATTAATTACAGGAAGGCTTCCTGGTAGGGGTGCAAATTCAATATATAGGATCTAATGAGTGCAGTGCAAATAGCAGCAGCACCCTGTGGCCGTGCATTCAGGTTAACAGCCAAGGGGGCCAGGCCAAAAAAACATGTCGCCTGGAGTTGCACAAGCAGGATAACTCCTCCACGAGTCCACGTCGGTTAAATAAAAGCCTGGTGGCAAGACGCCAGGTGGAGCCGGGGATGCTTTGAGGGAGCTCCAGAAATCCCTGCGTGGCTCCTGGAAGAGCTGTGATGCCCAGGATGGGGTCCAGCTGCCCTCTGCCATGTCCTGGGGAGGGTGTCTCCAGGTGCTCGTCTGTGTGTCCCTGGGGGCAGGTGACCGGTGGTGGCACTTCTTGGCAGCTCCTGCAGCTCCAATTCTGTGCTCGAGCTGTAAGGAGGAGCTTTAAGGACCCCTGGTGTGTGAGTGGGGTGGATTTCCCCACCAGGTAGGGGCTGGTTGGGATGGGAGCAGCAGGAGGAAGGTGATGGCCATGGAGCGGCAGCAGACCATTTCCCCAGGCTTTTTGGGGAGCCTTGCAGGTCCCCCCTGCTCGGTGCTCCCTGGGAACGCCCCGCTATTTTGTACGTTTTCCCAGCAAAACAGACCGGCCCTGGTCCTTTGAGCAGATGTTAACCCCCCTTCCCAGGACGCCTGACCCCGGCCAACCTGGCTGTTTCCAGAGCTCTTTGTGGGCTTGGGAGCCATCTAGTTGGGTTGGTGAAACAAGGCCATGAGCTCTCTGAGCTAGTGCCAAGTAGTTCAATGCAAATAGCAAAGTCAGCAGAGTGAAGATAACCCAGTGCCTGACGCGGGGATTCAGGGAATTTCCCTGGCAGCGAGGAGCTGCCAAAAGTTTTCAAATCAATGTATATTTTTTGTGTGTGTGTGTCTTGTTCTTTCGCCAACTGCAAAGCCAATTTCTACTTTCTGGAGGGAGCGCTCGACGCCCTGCTCTGCGGGAACAGCAGCGATGCTGGGTGAGTGCAGCTCACGCTGGCAGCCGGGGTCCCCCCTGGCACCACAGGAGGGGACAAGGCAGCCAGCGCAGCCTGTTGGGAACACTGATGCTTGGGTTGGGACAGGACCGGGGTTGGGAACATGGTTGTGCAGGTGAATGGTCCGGGAATCCCGACTGTATCAGCTTGGAGGCGGTATCTGCCCGGGCATCCAACTGTATCACCTTGCGGGGGGGTATCAGTCTGGTCATCCAACTGTATCAGCTTTGGGGGTTGGTCCTGCTGAAGCATCTCAGCACCTCCAGGGATGGAGCATTTCGCTGCGGGTGCAGGAGGGGCAGCTCCGGGGGCTCACACCAGCTGCCCCCGCGGCTCCTTCGGTAGGAAGTGCCCTGAAGGGTACCAGTGCATGAAGGCGGGCAGGAACCCGAACTACGGCTACACCAGCTACGACACCTTCAGCTGGGCTTTCCTGGCCCTCTTCCGCCTCATGACGCAGGACTTCTGGGAGAACCTCTTCCAGCTGGTAGGTGCCCGTGGGACCCCCGTGGGTGGGCGTGGGGCTTTGGTGTGAATTTTTATCCTTGTGCAAATACTCCTTTTGTTTTGATGCTGCCCCTGGCATAGGACGTGGAAAAAGGCAGTTGAGTGGAAAGTCGTGGGACCTTGTCCCATGATGTATGGCTCTAACCAGGATCAGCGGAGATGGGGCACCGTCCCATCTAGCTCCTCAACCTGAGCAGTGTGGTGCGTTTTCCAGGGCAAAGCCCACGTTTGCTTCAGCTGTATCATGGAAATCGGGGATTTACAGGAGTATCTAGTAGCTCTTCAGCTTAAGCTGAGGGAGAGGGGAAGGGGGGAAAGTTAGGACACTTGTCCCCTGGATTGGGTCATCCTTTAGGGTGAAGTTGCAGACACCAAGAAACCCCAGCAGGGTCCGGGGACTGTTTAGACAAAAGCAAGCCTATGTCTGAGGGCTACACGCGTCCTCTCGAAATGATAATGCCCAGATCTGGAGTTAGAAAAGGACCGCTCTTGGCCCAAGGGTGAGACCTATGAAGTTGGGGGCTAAGAAACATCAGCCCCTGCCACAGCAAAGGGAGTCTCTGGGGAGATACTGGTCCCATCTCCATACATGCTTGCAGCCCTTGGGCTACCAAATAGCACGCAGCAGCGTGGCTGGGTTTTCCGAGGCTTCTGGCTGTTTCACACAAGTCCAAAGCCAATGCCATAGACTGCAGAAAGGTCAAGTGGGTAATGACCAGCCCTTGGGGAAGACGAGAGCAAAATATTGTATGCCTACCACAAACGGGAGGGTGCCCTGGTGCAAGACCTTTCATCGGAAGCATCGCCAAACCGATATTGTGCCAAGGTGGTGTGACAGCCTGTGCCTCCTCTTTCCACAGACGCTACGTGCAGCAGGGAAAACCTACATGATCTTCTTCGTGGTGGTTATATTTCTTGGTTCCTTCTACCTCATCAACCTCATCCTCGCAGTAGTGGCCATGGCTTACGCAGAACAAAACGACGCCACGATGCTGGAGGAGCAGCAGAAGGAGGAGGAATTTCAGCAGCTCATGGAGCAGCTGAAGAAGCATCAGGAGGAGCAAGAGAGGATGGTTGGTGGAAAGTGTGGAGGCCAAAATGAGGGATCTCAGGAACAGGGGGAGAAAAGGGGAGGCAGCGACAAGAGTGGTGGTGCCTCTGTTTATGTAAAATCCAAGAATAAGCCCCATTTGGTCCATAGTAAGCAAAGATAATAATTAGAATGATAGAATAGTAGAATCATCAAGGTTGGGAGGGACCTTTCTGATCACTGAGTCCAACCATCAACCCAACACTGCCAACCCCCCCCCTAACCTATGTCTCTCAGCCCCACGTCTGCCCAGCTTTTAGGTACCTTCAGGGATGGTGACTCCACCACTGCCCTGGGCAGCCTCTTCCAATGCTTGACAGCCCTTTCTGTGTAGGAACTCCTCCTAATATCCACCCTAAACCTCCCCTGGCGCAACTTGAGGCCATTTGCTCTTGTCCTATCACTAGTTGTTTGGGAGAAGAGACCGACCCCCCCGGCTACACCCTCCTTTCAGGGAGTTGTAGATAGTAACTATTTTGGGGGTCTCATCCGAATCAAATATTTGAGATATTAACCTGGGGGGGGGGCGGGGAAGAAAAAAGAAACAACAACAAAAGCTGAAAAGATTTAATTTCCACACGCAAAATCCAGCACAGGGAGCACTGGGAGGCAGCAGAGAGGTGCAGCGCCGAATTGTGCTATTGCTTGAAAGGAGGAGGTGAGACACGAGGCATAAAAGGCCCCAGAACTGACAATATATCTTCCTGCAGCACGTCAAGAGCAGGAAACCTGGCAGAGAGCCCGCCCGGGCAGATTACGATCAGGGTTCAAAAGAAGCACTCAAGGAAGCCAGGGCAGTTGCAGCAAAGCTAAACGCGTTAGCAAACCACTTGCTTTTGGCCAAGGCTGGAAACAGAAGACAGGGCTGGAGGGGACCCCGTGTCTCACCCGGGGAGGTGCTGGTGTCCTTGCAGGAGCTGAGGCTCAGCTCTCCGTGCCCCAGCACACGAGCAGATACACGTGCCTGATGCTGCAGAGGGTTTGCACTGATGTTTCTTCAAGCTGGAGTCTCTAAGCTGCCTGATTTCCACCCATTTGCTCCACTGCAGCCCCAAGGTGTTGCCTTGGCCCCTTTCCAGTCCTTACGAGTCTCTTCTGAGCACAAAATGCCTATGAAACTGCGAGTGAAAGCTGCTGTGATGTCTGATACTGCAGCCCAGCTGTTTTCCGTCTCTACTCACCATTTTGGCCAGCGTCCGCGAGGTCCGCGGGAGACATCCCTGCAAACCTCACTGTTAGTCTGGGCAAAAGACCAGCTTCCTCGCATGTGGAGAGAGACGCAAAACAGTGTTTTCCTCTCTCTAGAGCCTCTGTCTCTCATTGCTTATCTGGGCCGAGCCACAACATCCTCCGAGGAAGTGGCTTTGCCCTTATCTGGCTGCTGCTGGTTGCAGGATGGGTCTCGGCAGGTCCTGCCCAAGGGACGCAGACCCCCAGGGCTGGGCACAAAGCTGATGCCATGGCCAGTTCCTCGAACAAATCAACCACTGAGTTGCCCAAAGGCTTTATTATTCGTTTATTGTCACCTAGAGAAATGGAGAAGACGGAGGGTAAGGCTGAGAGGGAGGGCCAGGAGCCGACGGGAAGCGGGTGCCCGGATCCATTTAATATCCAGCGCCCGAGGGTGGAAACCGCGCTGCATCCCAGGGATGTGCAGTGGGAACAGAGAGGTTCCCACCCACCTGCGGCACCCTTAGTGCTACCAGAGGGCGTAGTAAACTTCAAATATTAATACCACTTTTTGGAAAGAAAGGCGGGGGGAAAAAAAAAAAGAGAAGGATTGCATGTGTAAATTAAAACCTAATAAAACAACATCTGAAGAAAAAAAAATAATTAAATTTTGACATAAACATTCACAGATTCAGTGCAAGTCCAAAAATCTTGCGTGTTATGTTCCAGCAAAAGCCTTGAAGATTTTGCTGCTTTTCCACTTGGGATGACAGCCTGTTTCAAAGATCAAAATTTCCTGCAGGGCAGAAACTAGGGGGGTGCCATAACTTTGTCTTTCTGAATTATTCACCCTGGCCAAAAGGTGAAGCAAGCGAAAAGGGAAAGCTTGCAACCTCAGGCACGTGTTTAGCTGCTGCAACTTGTTATCCCTCCTCATTGCTCGTGAGGATCCGAGTTTGCTGATGAGCTTCACCTCTGCCCAGGTCCTGCGGCAGTGCAGACTTTGGGGTCACAAAGTCCTGCCCAGGATGGTCCTGGGGCTCAATTTGCCCCCCTCTTAGCCTGGTGGCGCATAGCGATTGCGGGAAGCTCCCGATGGCTGCGGACGGGCGGGTGACGGAGACGTGGGTTGCTGCAGTTGCAGGAGCGACGATCCAGCAGCGGTTCCCTGCCCAGCAGCGTGGCCGAGAAGGAGCGCGACTCGGACCTGAACAGTGACCAGGACAAGGCAAAGGACTGCAACGGGCAAGTGGTCCCCAAGGTCGTGCTGGAGCGGTCCGCTACGGTGATTGACGTACGTGCTGGGCTCTGTCTCTGCCATCCCTTGAGGGTGCCCACCCCAATAAACCCCAGTGGAGGGACAGGCTTGTGCCCAGCTTGTGGGTCCTATGAGCCCTTCTGCAGCCCACACAAGGTCTCTCCAGACCATGCCCCTTTTTTTCTGCCTGCTCTATCTTTAAGTGCATTAAATACCAGGCAGCGCTCTGCGTTCACCCTCTGTGGCCTCCTCTCCTTCTAGTTCAACCCGACCCCTGAGCCAGAGAAATCGGACCACAACCACCTCGCCGTGGGCAACCAAGATGGGCCAGGCCTTGAGAAGAGAGTGGGGAGCGCCATCAGTGTCATCTCCAACGCTGTGGAAGGTACGTCCTTCTCCAGCCTGGGCGAGGGCTGTGTGCGCCGGCTGTTTTAGCCCAACCGTTGTGTGTTGGTGGGCTTGGGGTGCTCAGCACGCACCGGTGATAGCGGCTGTCCCACATCTCCAGCCCCACGCTAGGGACGACTCTGGACCTGGGGTCTCCAAATGTGGTGAGGGCACTGCAGTGGTGCTCAAGCATGGCTTTTCATCCCAGAGTCAATCAAGAGCTGTTGAGTGGCTTCCTAATAGCCGTTGTCTCAACTTCAGCAAAAAGCACCACAGAGTCCGCAACAAGGGGCTCCTCAGCCCTGCCCCGCCCCGGGAATAGGCACCGAGCCCTCCAGCCACACCAGAGCAGTTCCCTTGGGTGTTCCTGCCATCTCAGCGCAGCAGGGACGCCTCAAATCCTGCCTGGGTGCTGAAAGTAGGATCGTGTCCACAGTTCCCTGACTGATCTGCCTTTCCACCCCCCTCTGGTTTGGAGAGTGTGGTCTGCAACATCACTGTGCCTGGGCATGGGAAGGCTCTTCCTTTTAGCCCCCACATGAAGCTCGTAGATGGTCTAGGGCTGGTTCAGGACCTCAGAAGAGGTCCCTTCTTAGGTTACCATTTGTCCCATTCAGGAGAAGACAGGAGAAGCCTACACTGATGTAATTTTTCCTTCCTGCCCTCAGAGCTGGAGGAAGCTCACCAGAAGTGCCCGCCCTGGTGGTACAAATTTGCCCATACGTTCCTGGTTTGGAACTGCTGTCCTCCTTGGGTGAAGCTGAAGGAGTTTGTGAAGATGGTGGTGATGGACCCCTTCGTGGACTTGGGCATCACCATCTGCATTGTGCTTAACACAGTCTTCATGGCCATGGAGCACTACCCCATGACAGAGGAGTTCGAGAACGTGCTGACCGTGGGAAACCTGGTAGGCAGCTATGGATGTCCTGTTCTTCCCCATTTAGAGCCACAGCAGCCACACCATCCACCCTGGTGGGAAGATCCCCTCTATGTCACCAGAAAGCTGGAGAGGGACTTTTTATAAGGGTGTGGAGGGATAGGATGAGGGGGAATGTCTTCAAACTGGAAGAGGGGAGATTTAGGTGAGATCTGAGGAAGAAATTCTTGGCTGTGAGGGCAGTGAGCCCCTGGCCCAGGTTGCCCAGAGAAGCTGTGGCTGCCCCATCCCTGGAGGGGTTCAAGGCCAGGTTGGACGGGGCTTGGAGCGACCTGGGCTGGTGGGAGATGTCCCTGCCCAGGGCAGGGGGTGGCACTGGGTGGGCTTTAAGGTCCCTTCCAACCCAAACCATTCTGTGATTCTATGCATGTCTGGAAACACTTTCCAGCTGCTGAGAAAGAGCTCTGGCTGGGCGGGTGGAGGTGTATGTCTGATCCCAGCATCCCTGTGATGGGTCGGGCTCCAGGGTGGCTCAGATCAGGGGAAGTGATGTGGGAGTGGGATCCATCACCCCCTGCTCCACCATCTGCTGCAGCTTCTGTCTTGCTCGGTGCATCTCGGCGATGCCAGTGTGGCCACGGCCTTGCAGAGCTGCCCCGAGCCATCTTCCACATTGCAACCCAGGGTCAGGCGCGAGCTGCTGCCCGCCCTGGCTGACACCACCATGTCCTCAACGATGCCATGTGGCCACGTGGCAGAGCAGGGGCAATTCAGATGCTGGGAGCAAAGAGGTCCCCACGCAGCAGGAGGGAGGCAGCAGTGAAAAATAACAACAACCAGGACTTTTCCCAGTGAAACCACTGCAAATCTGGGCTGTCCTGCTTTCGTGGCCACATTTAGCCACCAGCTGTGGCTGGTCCTGCTTGGAGCTTGGGGTAAAGGGCATTCAGCTGGATGCAAACTGCTGGTGGGACAGGCCCAGGAGGCCCTTGGTGGCTTTGGAAATGGAGCTGAGGGGTGGAAGAGCTCGCCGCCTCCTCTCCTGCCACCTTGCCCTGCGCCAGCACCTGCCGGGGCCTCTCCGTGCACAGGCGCTGGAGTGACACATGCCGGTGCCCTCAGCCCCGGGGAGGGGAAGGATGACGCTCAGCACATAGCTGCTTTGTCTCTGGTTTCATTCAGGAAATACAAGGGGATTAATTGGCTGTTGCTCGAAGCACGGTCGGGCTGCAAAGACGAGCTCCAAGCTTTTCCTTCAGGCCAGCAGCGGTTTCTGGCCGCGCGTACGCTCCGATGCCGGTGGGGATGGGGTTGATCTGCTGGGGAAGGGCCAGGGAGGGGTGGGAGCAGGAGAAGCAGCTCCCACTGAGCCACGGTCTCCCCCCACATCGCCTGCCTGTGACGGAGATGAAGACAGAGGCGCCTGCTGCCCATCTCGCTGCCAACAGATAACCAAACTATAAGTAAAGAGAGCACGGAAAAAGAAAAGGGGACGCTTTGGGGCTGGCAGGGAAAGGGGGATGTCAGGGAGCATCCCTCGGGATGCCAGTGCAGGAGCCTTTCTGCAAAGCGGAGGCAAGGACCCGCGCATCCCAACCCCATCCACATCCCAAACTTGTCAGCGGGGCCCCTCTGCACACGCTGTGTCAGGAAATTGCATCAAGGATGCTAATTGCCACATTGCTGATCCCACCCCGGAGTAATGTGATAATGCACCGCGCTGTTGTAGTCCCGGGAAAAGCGTAATGTGTAAAAGCCGGATCAGCTTTCAGAGGGCTCGGGGAGGGGCAGGGGCATCCCAGTAGCAGCCCAGTTCCCAGTGCTGGGCATCCCTGCGATTCAGCAGTCATTTGAAGGGGGTCCCTTCGCCCATGAGGCTTTCACTTTTAATCTCCTCCTGCTGACGCGCACCTTTGCCAAGCCTCTCCGGTAGCAACCAGTCCCCAGTACTCCCAGCCTGGCTCCACAAGCCACACTGGGCAGCAGCTGGGGAGCTCGTTCTCAACCAGGGCTGGATACAGCAGGATGAAACGCTTTGGGAATACCCCAAGAAAGGAGAGGTTCTACCCAACCCATGCCAAGGACTGACTTTCAAGCAAGCTGACGGGGTGCTGTTTCCCACAGGTCTTTACTGGGATCTTCACGGCGGAGATGGTCCTGAAGCTCATTGCTTTGGACCCCTACGAGTATTTCCAGCAGGGCTGGAATATCTTCGACAGCATCATCGTCACCCTGAGCCTGGTGGAGCTGGGCCTGGCCAACGTGCAAGGGCTCTCTGTGCTCCGCTCCTTCCGCTTGGTACGTGCCGTGGGGATGAGCTGGGACGGGGGGTTTTGGATGCATTTGCCACCAGGGTGGAGAATGGCTTGTTCAACCTCCTTTATGGTGGTCACCAACTTGTTCCCTGTAAGGATAACGCTGTCAGTTGAGCTAAATATTTAGGGAAGTCGGAATCTGTGCTCTTTGCAAAGCAGTTGGGTGTTTAACTCTCCTGCCTTAATAAAACTGCCACGTGGAGGTCTAATCCCAGCTTCGCGGCCTTGCTGACACCTTGTGGCAATGAAAGCCCCAGACAAATCAACACCTTGTTTCCTTGCTCCTTGTAGCTGAGGGTTTTCAAGCTCGCCAAGTCCTGGCCCACCCTCAACATGCTCATCAAGATCATCGGTAACTCGGTGGGTGCCCTGGGGAACCTCACGCTGGTGCTGGCCATCATCGTCTTCATCTTTGCCGTGGTGGGGATGCAGCTCTTTGGGAAGAGCTACATAGAATGCGTGTGCAAGATCTCCCTTGACTGCACGCTGCCCCGCTGGCACATGAACGACTTCTTCCACTCCTTCCTCATCGTCTTCCGCATCCTCTGCGGGGAGTGGATCGAGACCATGTGGGACTGCATGGAGGTGGCTGGCCAGACCATGTGCCTCATCGTCTTCATGATGGTCATGGTCATTGGGAACCTCGTGGTGAGTGTGGGAGCTGGGGTGGACCCTCAGTGAGAGTGGGGGGTGAGGATGGAGGGTGTCATGGGGTGGGGACACCTCTGCCCCTCGCTCTCTGGCCAATGCTGGCCAGCTCAGCTCATCTACAGGGCTACGCCTCTAAGCACGGTCTTGTCGCAGCTGTACAGAAGCACGGGTGAAGGGCTTGTCCTCCCTCCTGGAGACCCGGAGGGGATGTGCTGTGTGCTCAGCTCTGCGTAAAGCAGGGTAAGGAGCAATTTCTGAGGGAACTTCAGCTGAAACCAGATCAGGAAGGAACAGAAGGGGAAACCGAGGCAGGGAAAATTTAAGAACGGACTGTAGGCAGATGCGGGAGCAACTCTGGGACAAAAGAGAGCTCATCTTCGAGCTGTCCTTTCGTCATGTGGCTTTTCAGGCTTTCCTCCCCTGTCTCCCTCTCTCCTGCGATGAGGCATGGAGACAGCGTTATATCCAGCTCGTCCTGGGGCTGGCACTTTGCTCCTGTGCGGTTTTAGGAGCAGACCCCGCCAGAAGGCTTTTGCAGACCCCCAGCACCCCCAGTCCTCCCCGCGGTCCAGGTGGCATCCCAGGGATGCACGACCCCTCTGCGGCCCGCGGCTCCTTCCCCCAGGTCCTGGTGAACCCCTGGCCACCGTCACCCTCCTCCCTCCCTGCCCTGTGCCCTCCCTGCTAACCCGAGCCGCTCGCTGCCCGCGCTGCAGGTCTGCAAGTTCCAGGCGAGCGTGAAATCCTTTCTAAACTTGGTAACCCTCTCGCTGGCGGCTTTGAAGCTTGTTTTCCAGGCTGCGTGGGCCCTTCTTAAGGAGCAAGGCAGGGGAGGGAAGCGCGGTGGCTTGCTGAATCGCTCCTATTACTTGCCGGGGTTGTGTAAGCCCTTTGGAATTTGCTTTGAAAAACTATCTGCCTGGGGAGCTGCTGACGCTTCTCGGGTAGCTGCTCCAACCCCGGGCTGGCACAGCCCTCCAGTGGGGTGAAGGCAGCTCCATGGGGAAACCCAGACCCTCCCCATGGCTCGGGCGAGGGGTAGGGCAGCTTACAGTGTCCCACTTCGAGGGCAGAAAGTCAGGATTTGGGTGCTGCTTGGCTTCACTGGCTCACGCCAGGTATTTGGGGCTTCAAACTGCCCCCCCGCCCCGTAGCAGCACGGAGAGCCGCGCTGGCTGCAGACCTCACCCTGGGGTCTCCTGGGGTCTGGGCAGACGTGGGGGCAGTGGGGAGCAGCACGACATCCCCCCAGGGCTGCCTGTCACCCAGCAGTCACCAATGGCTTGGAACGCTGGCGTTCAAGGGGGAAGATGCTCATTGGAATTGCAGTGCCGAAATGGGGTTAAAATCACCCGTAAGCAGCAGGAGCATCGCCAGGACAGTCTGCAGAGGATGCAGGAGCTTAGAGACTGGGAATCACAGCTGGGGCTCCCTGGAGACCCTCCCCAGAAGGGGTCCTGGAGAGTTTTCCTCTTTCAGAGCCAGTTTTTGGAGTAGGACAGCCCATCCACCCCTCCAGGAGACTTTCCTGGAGACGATATAGGGGCAGCACAATTTTCAGCTGGTGGGGTCAGTGGCAGCCCTCCCAGAGGTGCAGCCCTCCCTGAGATTGCATCCCAGCTTTCCGGACAAGCTTTGCAGCTCCTTCCATGGCCTGTGCTGCTGCACGGGGTTCATTGGAAGCTAAGTAGAGAAACAGGGCGCACAACCACCTACAGAGCCATCTCTGCCCTCTTCATCCCCTCTGCCAGCCTCTCCTGGCTGTGTCTCCGGTATTTCCGAGTGCTGGAGCCTGTCCCGCACAACCTCCCGAACATCCCGGCCGCAGGGAGGTGTGTGTTTCTCCCCGCTTCCCCTGCCCGAGGAATAAGGCGACGGCTCGTCGTCCTTTGCTGTTAATGACACTTTGAGCATTTCCTTTGGGGGTTATTAAGGGAAAAGGGAGGAAGTCAGTCGGGTGACAAGGTAACGGACGCCTGTCCAAAAAAGCCAGAGCCAATAGCAACTATTAGCTGTAATTGGTACTTAACGTTAAGTATTAAACTGATGGGATAGTAGGGATTTATTTAAAGATGCGATTTAAGTCATATGGTATGAGCCATGTAAAAACAGCAGTGACCTTGGATAGCAGCTAATTCCCGTCTCAGATACGCTGCTGGCACAAAAAGGCACAAACATCAACAGCTGTGGGCTCGGCCCATCGGCCGCTCCGCACAGCGAGAGCGTGTCTGGGTGCTGCCGATGCTCCCCTACCCCGGGGAGAGCCCGTCCCGCTCCTCTCCTCGTGAGCTGCTCCAGCTTTCTGGCATGCAGCGAGTCCACCCGTGCCAGGCGAGGCCGCGGTGGGGTCCAGTCACGTTTTGGGCATGGTGAAGTAGGAGAGATCTGGGGGAAGCAGAGGAGAGCCTGTACTTGGAGAGGTATAGAGCGTTTGCGTCCCGTGAGCTGACTTGTGCTGAGATGAAATAGCACTTTCCATGGAACAGAGTAGTCTCTGGTAGAAAGGGATGAGGTTATGGCTGTGGCTCAGGCTCCAGGGTGTTGGAGACCCTCAGGACCTTGCCGGCCATCTGAGCTACCAGAGCCAGCAAAAAGGCGAGGAAGAATTGCAGCTGGGAGGACAATAAGCAGGAGATTTCTTCCTGGGAAGAGAGGGAGTCGCATCCCTACGGGTGGTGAGGAGAAGCACCATAGGTTTGGGGAGTCCCACGTGGGGACCAGCCAGGCCAAGTTCTCCAAAAGACCAAAGGGAGGGACTTGTTGATTCACCCACAGGGAAGGTGGCTTGAGAGGGGCTGAAGCGATGACTGGCATCACTTGCGAATGGATCAGCAGGACCCAAGCAGCTGGAGGTGACAGTGAGGGCATCACAGCCCAGGGAGGAGTGAGGAGGACCATGTCCGAGTCATCCAGGAGATGTGGTTGGCATCTCTGCAGTCCCAACAGCTGGGAGATGGGAGGAGGGAGTCCCACACCACGGTCAACGAAGGGGTCTTCTCCATGGCCATGACTGGTCCACCTTGCTCCAGCCTACAGGGATGACGTTGGTGCCGAATATCAGTGCTGGTATTTGCTTTTGTCCCCTCCAGGTGCTGAACTTGTTCTTAGCTTTGCTGCTGAGCTCCTTCAGTGCCGACAGCCTGGCGGCATCCGACGATGACGGAGAGATGAACAATTTGCAGATCGCTATTGGCAGGATCACCAAGGGGATCGACTTTGTAAAGGCCTCCCTCCTGATGCTGCTCCACAGGCTGTGGAAGGGGAAGAAGGTGGCCCCCGAGGAAGAGCAAGAGCACAGTAAGAAGGACAACTCTGTGCTAAACCACGTGGACACTGGCCAGGACCTCAAGTTGGAGTACTTGGACGGAGTCGCTGGCAAAGAGCATTTTTTCATGGATGAACTGGACCATATGAATTTCATTAACAACCCCAACCTGACCGTGCAAGTCCCCATCGCCTCGGAAGAGTCTGACCTCTACGAGGAGACGAGCACCCAGTCCGACACTGAAGATACCAAGGTAAGAAAGGCGGGTGGAAGGGTTTCAACCCAAAAACCGGGACTGACCCGTTCTTGCTGTGCTGCTCCAAAAATGGTGCTGGGTTTGGTTATTTCTAGCTTTTCCACAATGTGTGGCATGGGCCGAACTTGGGGTTTTCCAACCTGGCATTTCCCAGTGTAAGCTGGATGTGGGGCCGGGGAGTGTCCAAGCAGGGGTTTAGCCCGGTTTGGGTCAGTCTATGGGGTTATTGCGAGTGCCAAGGGGACCCACAGCACCACAGGGTTGGTGCAAGGGTCAAAGCGCTCAGTTTGGGGTTAAAGATGTTCCAGAGGAATTTGATGCCAGGAAATCTGCTGATGGCACTAACATTGGATCCACTGCTAATGCCTCAGAAAACATCATCGGGGTTGGGGGAGGCGAGCATGAAACCAGATGGAGGAGCTTAGCACAAGCGAACATGAAGCAATGCATTTTGGATCCAAAGCTGACGAGATATCTGATGTTGGCACCGCTGTGTCGAGGCGCGGAGAGGACTGTCAGGGCTCGTGGGACACCGATCGCCTCGGTGCTCCGGGAGACACGAGGCAAGAAGCTCAGGACGACTTGAGTGGGCACAAAAAGGAGGGTGACAGTCTGGGGGGAAATTGCCGCTCGTAATGCGGTCGCACCGAGGTCCTGGGGAAATGCAGGGCAGCGGGGACGCTGTGGTGGAGAGGAGCAGCGGCAGCAATCTGGAGAGGGGTTTTGTAGGAATAATAGGACAGCTCTGACCTGGGGGTTTGTCATCACTATCGATGGCAAATGTGTCTGCTCAAGGAGCTGAGGAGCCTTTGGGAAGCTCTGTCCCAGCTGGTCCTGCTTGGGGTGACATGCTGGGGCGGAAGGCAGGGGTGCAGTCTGGGGTGCGATCACAACTGTGATTGCCCAGAGACCCTAATGCAGGGCTGGAAACTGAACCAGGACCCCCAAAACCCCAGAGCCACCCACCTTCCTCCCCGTCTGTGGGCTCCTTGCAGCTCCGCACGGCACCAGGGACCCGGCATCGCTTGGGGCACGGTGCAAGAAGAGGGGACAATCCTGATTATCTATTTATTTTTTGTTTTTAGCTGGGAAAACAGGGTGTTTGCAGCAGTTGGGGCCGCAGGGGGACGATGGCAGGAGTGGCCGTGGCTGGCTGTGACCCATTGCAAGCGTACTGCTTGCTGTGCTCAGAGGGGACAAACTTGCCTGGGGGACCTTGGGCGAGGGACGGGGCGAGGGCAGTTGCTGTTGTCGTTCCCCACAGCATTGCCAGCAAGAGGCCTGAGAGTTGGCGTTTTTCCCAAAATTCTTCCTACTACAAGTCCAGTCCAGCAGCCCTCATCCCGAGTACACCGAGGCCGTGCCGTAGCGCACTGGGCGTGCGGTCACACCGATTGTAGAATCGCAGAGTGGTTTGGGTGGGAAGGGACCTCAAAGCCCACCCAGTGCCACCCCCTGCCCTGGGCAGGGACACCTCCCACCAGCCCAGGTTGTTCCAAACCCCGTCCAACCTGGCCTTGGATGCTAATGCCAACCCGGCCACCACAGGGGGACGCATCCAGCCCGGTCTGTGGGGTCCCTACAGACCTCAGTTCCCCGCCAGCGTGATGTCCTTCCTGGCGGATGGGGGAAAACCTCAGCATGAGACTACGGGACATGTCCTGACGTGGCTCCAGCGCCACGGGGCTGTGTTCAGCTGACATCTAGCGGCACCTGCTCCAACACTCTCCATGGAGATCATATTTTGCGAGCCGCCCGTGGCTGCTCAGCACGTGCAGGGGGCAAACAGCGTCCCTCAACCACTAAATACCAGTTCACCCCATCATCGCTGCTGCTCTTGGTGGCTAAATTCAGTCGAATGTTGATGACGGTGCCAAGCACGGGGGGTGGGGGGTGCATTAACAACCTGGCGACGGCCTGGGTGGGCAGCGGGCTGGCGGTCATCGCGTGAAAAGATAATTAGAAACCAGGTGTTAATTGGCGGGAGCCCTGAGCAGGTCCTCGGGGAGGATTGCTCCTCGCTTGCTGTGCTCACATGCCGTCGCTTATCTCCAGATGGAGCCAGAGCCCGGCACACCACCTCGCGCTGGGGACATGGGCCGCTGGTGAGTCTGGCAAACTGGTTTTTTTTTTTTTCTCCGGATGGGCTGCTCAGAAAACGCTGATAAACACTCCCCGGCTTCCACAGCAGCTCCTTTCCCAGGCAAAGACATTTTTCAGGGTGAAATAATAGCGGCAGGGTGATGGCCGCTCTCCTCGAGCGCTTTTGCGTGCCCGACGGTTGATTTGTGTTTTGCACCGTGAAGCAGCGAGGAGGTGATGGGAACGGCCGTGAAAGGAGTCCGCGCGGTGGCTCAGGGCTCTTCCTGGGGTTTTTTTGCCTCAGACCCCCCTGCCGCCGGGCAGGGTGATGTCACCTGAGATGCTCTGGGCTGTGCATACTACAGGAGTATCGTCAAGCGCTGTGAATTTTGGGGTCACGGGGTGAGTGTGGGTGTGCAGACCCTGCATGCCGGTGCTGGGCGCTGGCAAGGATGGGGAAAGCCCTGGATTTGGGTAGAAACACGCAGCCCAGGCTGGAGGCGCCATAGCAGGTGTGTGATGGAAATTGCCCCGCAAACCTGCTGGTAGCAGGCGCATGGGCGCTCAAAAGCCCCCCGAGATGGGGTTTGGGGGCCATGCGGTGGGACCAGCGCAGTTATCCCTGTCCCCCCCTCAAGAGGACCTGCCTTGGGCACCTCTCCCCTGTTCTCTGGCGCAGCTGGGCTGGTTCGTCCTCACCTCGTGCCTTTGCAAGGCTTGTCCTGCAGACAGATGGTTTCCGTGTGTCCTTCTCCGGGGTCACAGCTTGCCTGGCTCCATGCCGAGGTCTCCTAATCCCTCCGTCCCTCCTGTCCCCCTGCCCCAGCCCCAGCGGAGGGTGGTCTCAATGCTCCTGCAGGGCTGCCAGCCGACGGCTCGTGCCACCGCTACTGCTGTGTCCTTCTCCGTGTGGGAATGTGTCCCCAGCCTGCGGTAGGGTGGCTGCAAGGCTCCCCCAAAGCAATGTCTTCTACTGACGTGGCTGTGGCCCCTGAAGCTGCAGGCAATGACGGTGCCTCAAATTACCCCAGGGGGTCTCCCCTGGCTTGTTGGAGGTCAGAGAAGCTGCTTTATTCAGTACCGAAAGCACTAGCAACCCTGGGGGAGGACTGGACATTGAAGATGTCCCAAGATCTTCAGGTTCCCACTTGCTCCCAGGTAGGACAGGCAGCTTTGGGGATCTGCTCTTTCCTCAAGTGCCACAGAGAGTCTTCTCAGAAAGCCAAAAAAAAAAAGGGGGGGGGGGAGGAGAAAAGAATTCCAAAGGCCTTGCCAAGGTTTTCTCTCGTTATCAGCCTCTCTGGGCCTCGCTGAGTGGTGTCTGGGAAGCCAGCCAAGCTGAGCTGTGGCGCGGGATGGAGCCGGTGAGAGATATTTGGGATGCAGGTTTTGAACTTGGGTGAACCTCAGCCTAAAAGGCCTTTGGCACAAGCCAAGCCAGCGGGAATTGAGAGACATGCCATGGTGGCCACCCAGCTTTCTGCAGGTCTCCTTGTACCATAGGGTGTTTGGCAGAGAATTTCTTAGACAGAGGAGGAGGAAGTGAGAAAATCAGCCTGAGGTGATGGTACAAGTGGATGGGAGAACGACTTGCTGTGCTGGGAGGAATCAAAGAATCACGAATTGTTTGGGTTGGAAGGGACCTTAAAGATCATCTAGTTTCAACCCCCCTGCCCTGGGCAGGGACACCTCCCACCAGCCCAGGTTGCTCCAAGCCCCGTCCAACCTGGCCTTGAACCAGGGATGGGGCAGCCACAGCTTCTCTGGGCAACCTGGGCCAGGGGCTCACCACCCAAGGAAGGCTGGGGTCACGGGACCTTTTGCTCCTCTGAACCTGGATGAAAAGCAAAGCTTGTGCAAGCTCGTGTACCAACGATCCTTCAAGGTTTGCAGCCCTGGGCAATTCAAAGCATTCACTCTGGGCTGCGTTTTCACAGGCAAGGGGCTCAGAGCAGCCTTCAAGCGAGGGGGTCCCACCAGCTGGCTCCCACGGTGGGGGCAGGAGGCGGTGAAGGGTGGCTGGAGGCAGCCGCAGCCCAGGAGCATCCCTTCCGTAGGGCAGCCCGGCCTGAATCCTCCTCTCCCTTTGCAGAAACCCCTCCCTGGCGACAACGCCTCCTCCCTGTGCAGCACCGTGGATTACAAGCCCCCGCAGCCTGAGGAGGAGGAGGTGGCAGAAGAGGCTGAGGACAGCAACGAGCCGGAGGAGTGCTTCACAGAAGGTGAGGGACTGAGCGGGGTGGGGGACCCCGTGGAGAGGGGGAGGTGGTTATGGAGGGGCCATTGCCAACTAATCGTGGCAGCGTAACAACCCCCAGGCTCACTTAGCTCAGCCCAAACTCCAAACCTTCCTCTACTACCAGGGACATGGTCCCCGTGGTGTCCCCTCTTGCGTGCATGCCCTCAAACCCAGCAGGGTCCTGCTCCAACCCTCATCTAGGAGGGTTTGAAAAGACAATAAAAGCACAAATGGTCTCATGTTGGTGGAAACACCCTGGCCAGGAGGTAACCTACAGCTCTTTACCCCATCCCCAGCCTGCGTGAAGAGGTTTCCCTGCCTCTACGTGGACATCACCAGCGACCGAGGGAAGGTGTGGTGGAACCTCCGGAAAACCTGCTTCCGCATTGTGGAGCACGACTGGTTCGAGACCTTCATCGTCTTCATGATCCTCCTCAGCAGTGGGGCGCTGGTAGGTCCCACCTTTTGCCCTGTCCCGTTTGCTCTGCGGCAGCTCCCCAGGAGCTGGGGAGCCCAGGAACGCGGGCAGAGCACCAAGGGCTCTGGACATCGCCTGGTTGTTTCCTGTGTGAAATAACACAGCTGTGGGCAGGTGTTTGATTTAAAACCCCATTTGGCTCAGGTCTGCCCCATGTACAGCCTTGCAAGGGGATCAAAACATCCTCCCCTCGCCCTCCAAGAGCCCTGCGTTGGTTCAGTCACCCCTGTACAACCCTCTCCAGCCTCCATCGTGGGCTGTGATCCACGGGCCCAAGGGGATGCCACCGCCTCCAGCCTCCCCTCCTGCTCTCAACCATGAACCATCTGCACCTTCTCTTTAGCTTTACGTGGATGGTTCCTCGTTTCACAGCCTCCATAACTGGCTGTCGGGAGGTGCTTTTCGAATAATTCACGGTTATCATTTTGCTGTTCAAGCGCTTCCAGCCCCTGACGGGTGCACCCTCCACCCTCCCAGAACCTGGGCGGCCATTTACATCAAGCTCATTAAAAAGCTGTGTGTCGGCCTGTTGGTCCTCTCTGAGTATTTGGGCCGGGTATAACTCAGCTGCACCCGTAAATACACAGAGCTAATGGGGAGACAAGCTCCTCCGCAAGTTCGGGGGGTAAAAAGAGAGGGAATGAGGATAGAGGGACTGAACTGGTTTTCAGACATACTTTATGTGTCTGCATCGTGCTCTGCAGTGCAGCTTGGGGATGTCTGAGGGTTGTAGCTAGTGCCGGAATCGAAAGTTGTGCTTAAACAGCTGTGCAACACCTGGTCACCATGCCCGTACCTCTGATTGTTTATGTTTTACGTGCCATGAGGATATATCAGTAACCCTAAGCGCTCCTAAGAGCATTTTCAAAACTATCAGGGCATCCAAAGGTGCAAAGTTGGTGTCCTGGCTTTTGGCTTGTGCTCAGACCGGTGGGAATGAGATGCAGCTGGACATTTGCTGCAGCGAAGCTTTGCTTTGGGACAAACACCGCTCTACACAGCCAACAAGAGCTTACAAACAGGAGTTAGACCCCACGTTGATCAGTTGCGCCAGTAAATGTCACCTGTAGCTAGGCTCTCGGCTTTTCAAGCCGCCCCAAGCCCAAGGAAACGCAGGCGTGGATGCGGCTGCACCGAGCCGTGCAGCGGGTCTAATGGAAGAATGACTGCCACGTAGCTCCATGCCTCTTCCAGGCTTTTGAGGACATCTACATTGAACAACGGAAGGTGATACGCACCATCCTGGAGTACGCCGACAAGGTCTTCTCCTACATCTTCGTCATCGAGATGTTGCTCAAGTGGGTGGCCTACGGCTTCAAGGTGTACTTCACCAACGCGTGGTGCTGGCTGGATTTCCTCATCGTTGATGTAAGTGTTGTCTGATGAGCACTTCTGGAGCCATAGTTAGCCAAGGGATTTGGGAGCATTAGGGGATTGCAGCAGGCTGTTGGAAAGGAGCCCACATTGTATTTTAAAGGCCAATGGGGTGGCTGTGGAATGAGGGATTAGACCATTGCTTAAAATAATGGCTCCCCACAGGAAGGGCCATTTCTTTCCCTCATTGCAGAAACCCTTTCAAAGCCCAAACGCTCAAGCCAAGAACAAGCCCGTGCTGTTCTACCAGACCCCAGTAGAGATGGGAAGGGATACAGGGTCTCCCAAATGCTCTGTGGCACAGCAGGCCATTCCACCTGGGCAGTATTTCTGTGTCCCTTGTCACCTCCACCCTAACACCCAAGAAGCAGGGACATCCTCCAGGTGACTGGTCACCAGGAACCCAAGGACTCAGTGCAAGTCCCATTGTCCCAAGATAATGTCCACTGGCCTGAGGGAGTGCTGGGGAGGGAGGGAAGCGCAGGATCTGCAGGGACGTGGTTCAGTTGTGTTTCCATTTCATCCCTTGGGCTGCTCCTTCCAGGTTTCCCTTATCAGCCTGACAGCGAACTGGCTGGGATACTCCGAGCTGGGAGCTATCAAGTCCCTGCGGACGCTGAGGGCTCTGAGACCACTGCGTGCCCTGTCCAGATTTGAAGGCATGAGGGTAGGTGCCTCCCCTGTGTGCTGCTCGCTCTGACATGGCCGTGCAACGTGGTACCGTTCAGCAGTCACCTACACCAGGGACCCACCCCAGTTGGTTTTCAAGGGACTCCAGATCGGTGGGATCAATGCTAAGGTATCTTTGGTCGAGTTTGAGCCCACTTGCTGCTGCTGGGAAGGGTAAGGAACATGAAGGTCATCATTGCTAGCCTGGTTTCCTAGCCAGATCCTCCAAGGTCTTTTCTCCCCTTTCAGGTGGTGGTGAATGCCTTGTTGGGCGCCATCCCCTCCATCATGAACGTCCTGTTGGTCTGTCTCATCTTCTGGCTGATATTCAGCATTATGGGGGTGAATCTCTTTGCGGGGAAGTACTACCGATGCGTCAACACCACCACAGGGGAGCTCTTCGACATCAGCGTGGTGAACAACAAGAGCGACTGCATGGCCCTCCTCCACACCAACGAGGTCCGATGGGTCAACGTCAAGGTCAACTTTGACAACGTTGGCTTGGGATACCTCTCCTTGCTGCAGGTGGTATGTAACGAAAGCAGCTGCCACCCCTCCTCCATGCATCATTGTAGCAGGGCAGTGCAATTAGAATCATAGAATCGTCTAGGTTGGAAAAGGCATTTCAGATCGTCGAGTCCAACACTGCCAAACCCACCACTACCCCATGTCCCTCAGCCCCACGTCTGCCCAGCTTTTAAATACCTCCAGGGATGGCGACTCCACCNAAGGTGGGGCCTCACCAGTGCCGAGTACAGGGGGATGGTTACTGCTCTAGTTGAATTAGCATGAGGGCTGAAGAAGTTCTTTACACTGAGGGTGGTGAGACACTGGCCCAGGTGGCCCAGAGAGGGGGTGGAGGCCCCATCCCTGGAGACATTCAAGGCCAGGCTGGATGAGGCTCTGAGCGACCTGATCTAGTTACAGATGTCCCTGCTGCCTGCAGGGGGTTGGACTAGATGGCCTTCAGAGGTCCTTTCCAACCCAACACATTCTGTGATTCTGTGATGCCTAGATGGGGCATCTTACTTGCTTCTTAGCTCCAAAATTGGTATTTAACACAAAAAACCCTGCAGAGCCGAGAAGGAAAGGGAGAGGGTGGAAGATGGGAGGGGAAAGGGTCACCAGGGAACCGCTGCGGATGAGTGTAGGTAGCACCCAGCCTGGGGCTGCGAGAAGTCCTCTGCAGAGCACAGGATGCAGGAGCCTTTCCCCCCTCCCCATTTGAAAAGTTCGGTCTGCTGTCAGTCGCAGGCTGCAAGAGTTTTGCATGGGGAGGATGACGATTGGAAACAGAGCGCGTGTGTCTGCTTGCAGGGCGGTGGGCGAAGGCAGCCGTGCTTCCACCGAACCCACCACAGCTGAGCCAGGCAAGCAGAAGAGGAACTGCTCACCCCTCATTTCAATAAAAATATAGGTGTGGGCTCTGTTATGGGGTGTGCTGGGGTTACTCCCAGCAGATCCAGGGGAACTGGCGGTCGCAGAATCGGAGCACGACACAAATTGATCGCCCAGCTTTAAATTCAGCTTCCTCTTCAGATTTGTTGTTCCATCAGATTCAGGAAACAAGATGTTCAGGCTTTTTGTTTAACAAATCAGCGGCAAAAACCTGTAAAAGATGCAGTGTGCCCCCACCAGGATCGGGATCCAGGTAGCAGAGGCAGCGATGCAGAAATTGGGGCTACGGAGGTGGCAGAGGTTGGGAGCAGGAGGAAGGCTGTCGGCTCCGGCACAGCTTTGCCACTGGGAAAATACACTTTGTTTTTTTTGGGAGGAAAGAATCAATTGCTTCTTCTCCCAGCCTGGTTCACAGCAGTGTTTTGGGAAGTCCTTGGTAACCTCAGCCACCGAACGGAGCTTGTGTGTGCACACACACGTTTAAATCTCTGTATTTCTGTATCGGGGCATTTTCCTCATGGATTCAACTCATGGCCCCTCTCCTGCCATTCCCACAGAGAAGCTGTATCTCCAGTAACATCAGCCCAGAGCTGAACCCCCAAACTAAACCCCAAACACGCACCCGTTGCCTTCCCCTCCCTCCCTCACCCCCAAATACCTCCCAGTGAATCTGTTCTTCTCCGCTGTCCCTGCAGGCGACCTTCAAAGGCTGGATGGACATCATGTACGCCGCTGTGGACTCACGCGAGGTGAGGGGACAAGCAGGGATGTCTCACAACCAGCACCAAGGATCGCTCGTCCCACCGAGCTGGTTCCCTGGGCAGGCTGGGAGCAGAGCCCTGGGGCCGAGGAGATGCTCAGCACGGGCTGGGGATGGACCCCTCGGCTGCAGCAACCCCCCTGGCTCTGCCCATCGGGGCTGCCTGCATCCCCCCCTTGGTTTCAGCTAGGACATGGGCTAAAGAGTGGAGAAACCTCCAAAACATCCCCCCTGCTGAGGTGCACAGCCCCCAAAAGGGCAGCCAGTTGTGTCCCTGTGTCACTCGTGTCGTCACCTGCACCACAGCCACCATCCCAGCTGTGCCCTGGCCCCCACACTGGGCTCCCACCTCACCCAGGCTACAGCTGGGGCTGAGCCCGTTCCTCTCAGCTTCAGTTTCATGGTCCGAAATCCCCACTCTGCCCCCACAGCTCCAACCTGGAGGGCTCAATCTTCACCCTGGGGTGACACAGTGCCCCTCCATGTGCCCCTCCAGCTGGAAAAGCTTATCCCATCCTGGATAAAGTGCCTGGTTTGACTTGAGAAATAATCACAGAATCACAGAGTGGTTTGGGTGGGAAGGGACCTTGAAGACCACCCAGTGCCACCCCCTGCCCTGGGCAGGGACACCTCCCACCAGCCCAGGTGGCTCCAAGCCCCGTCCAACCTGGCCTTGAACCCCTCCAGGGATGGGGCAGCCACAGCTTCTCTGGGCAACCTGGGCCAGGGGCTCACCCCCCTCACAGCCAAGAATTTCTTCCCAATATCTCACCTAAATCTCCCCTCTTCCAGTTTGAAGCATTACTCCTCATCCTATCACTACCTGCCTCTGTAAAAAGTCCCTCCCCAGCTTCCTTGTCGGCCCCCTAAATAGGTTATTTTATGTAGGCCCCCTAATAAATGGGTTATTAAAACAGCAGCCAGCGTTTAACCTTTGGGTTAAATGGGTGACCAAAAAAAAAAAAAACAAAACACGTTTTGAAGGGTCTTATGCAGGGGCTGTTTCTACTGGGATCCACCCCAAAAACTGTCCCCAGGCCAGCCCATGCGTGCACGCAGTGCCATGAGCCAGTGCAGAAGGGACTTCCTACCTTTCTCTAACTGAGCCGACTTGCCAGCGCCCCACTGAGAGGGGGTCAGCCCCGCACACCCACGGACCTGAATGTATTGTTTTCGTTGCCTTTTTTTAGCACCAGAAACAGCCGCTCTGCTCACCCCGGCTGCAGCTGCTGGGGCTCAGCGGAGGAGCTGCTTCCAGCTCCCTCTGAAAACGGCCTGGGCTCCTGCCTCCCCGGACACCTGGGGCAAAGCTGTTTCGGGAGCAAAACTGCTCCCTTCTGCCAAGAGCTGTCCTTGGAGTGAGGGAGGCTGGTTGTGACACCTTGGGATGTCTCCAGTCAAACGTAGAGCAGAATTAAGTGATATTCCGTGACGAGGAGCGTTTTCCTAGGCTGTGCCACCCCCGTGCGCTGGCGCGGCGTGAATTAAACCGCTTCTCCTTTCCCCTCTTGGCTATATTTCAGCCCTTGGAAAGCTGATTATTGGGAAAAAAACCCCGAGTTTGCTCATTGATATCGCTGCACCTGGACATCCTTTCCTACTCCCCAGCCCATGCCGTGGGATCAGGGGTCACCCAGCTGGTGCCACCTGGATGTCCCTTCCCGTGGCTGCTCCCACGGGGACCATTCAGCCCACGCAGCATCTGCCAAAGGTTTTGGAGCAGCCAACCCCACAGCTGCGTCTGGATAGAGCGATCCCTTGTCCGGGGGCTTGGGGACATGCTTTCAGGAGACGGTTAGTCTCACGTTTCCCATCTCTCCTGGTCAGATTGAAGAGCAGCCGGTGTATGAGATCAACCTCTACATGTACATCTACTTTGTCATCTTCATCATCTTCGGCGCCTTCTTCACCCTGAACCTCTTCATTGGCGTCATCATCGACAACTTCAACCAGCAGAAGAAAAAGATAAGTATTTTCTGGGTGCTGCAGCCACTGTTGCCTCCTGGGGCGCTGGTCCAGGACAGAACCACAGAGCGGTTGGGGTTGGAAGGGACCTTTGGAGATCATCCAGTCCAAACCCCCTGCCAAAACAGGACGGAGGGGACCGGCACAGTTGTGGGGTGAGGAGACCAGGGCTCAGATGGACCCCAGGGTCCCTCTGCAACCCGAATTGCTGTTATCCATTAGGGAACAAGGAGTGCGGGGCAAACAGTAGCCTGGGATTTGTGTCCTGGCCATAGCATTTATAGAAGATTTCATTTATGGATGCAGAGGGAGGAGGCGAGGGGGGGGCGGGCTGTGTTTTCTCTTGCCTATGCCCCAGCAGGCACAGCTGTACGCCAGCACTGTCACTTTTAGTCTCTTTTCCCACCCCGTGACCCTTTCTCATCATTTTTCCATGCATCAAGGAAAGACTCAACTTCTGCTTTCAAGCCAGCAGCACGGGACTGACGCCCCGGGGCTGCCGGAGGCGGGGAGCGGGCGGAGGGTGGGTAACAGGGAGCACGTTTTTTGCGCCGAGCGCTCTCTGAAGCTCACCGAGATGCTGCCTGGCTGCCAGCAGAATCCAGCCAGCACGTAGCGGGTGAACCCCAGCAGGGCACGGGGTGCCCCGGTCCCTGCAGCATCTTACCTCTGCAGGAGGAAACCACAGCGCTGGGGTGAGCACCCATGGGTGCTGTGAGCTCGGGGAAGCTGCGCAGAAAAGGGCAAGCAGGGAGGAAGCAGGTTTTACTGAGTCAGTGCAGTGAGTAATGCCTGGTAGGAGCTTGGCTGGAGATGCTTGGTGGGAAGGTGCATGATCAGAGACGCTCGGTAGAAAGAGGCGAGTCCCCCAAGACTAACAGAGGCGATTCCCTTTATACTTTGGAGGCAAAGACATCTTCATGACGGAAGAGCAGAAGAAATACTATAACGCCATGAAGAAGCTCGGCTCCAAGAAACCCCAGAAGCCCATCCCCAGGCCATCGGTATGTTGGGTTAATCAGCCTGGAGTGCAGCAGGGAGGGAGCACTTCAAGCCACCAGCTGTCCCAAAGCGAATCAGAAGGGTCTAGGGAAGACCATTTGCCAGGGCAAGGAGCCAAATCCTGGCTCCCTGTCGCCACTCTTCAGATGGGACCTCGCCAAGAGACGGGGCTCCAGGAGAGGTTCACATCAGGCGACATCCTTTGAGTCTGCTCTTCAGCCCTGGGGCTGCTGACAAGGGCCAGGCGGGGGTTCACTTTTGCAGGGATTAGGGTTTTCTCCTATCTCAGCTCCCAGCTCCTCTCTCCAAGGGGGTTGGACTCCGGGAAAGCTCTGCTTTCAACACCCCTAGAAGGGATGCTGGCCCAGCCAATACATACACGGTTGCAACTTGGGGTTGGTTTTGATAGATCTGCTCAAGTGAGGCCTTTCCATGTGTTTATTTTTGCCCTGACGCATTAGCTGTGGATATAATTAGAAAGCAACTGTCCCCTGTGCCTACACCTCCTGGCTGTGGTGTCACCAGATGTGCTTCATCCTGAAAGGTGCTGGGTGTCCTCCTCCCACAGCTTTTGGGGCCACGAGACCTGTGTACTGGCCACAGCCCTGAGGTTTTTTACGCTCTTTTAAATACGGTTCCTTCTTCTCTTTCTGTTGTGTCTTTTGTTCTGTGTGTGTCTGTCCCACGTTCCCACCTCACCTCTGGTTCCCCATCATCATGCACGTGGCCCTCACGACAGAACAAGTTTCAAGGGATGGTGTTTGACTTTGTTACCAAGCAAGTGTTTGACATAACCATCATGATCCTGATTTGTCTTAACATGGTGACCATGATGGTCGAAACAGATGATCAAAGTGAACTCAAAACATCTGTCCTCTACAAGATAAACCTGGTCTTCATTGTCATCTTCACTGGAGAGTGTGTGCTCAAAATGTTTGCCTTGCGTTACTACTACTTCACTATCGGCTGGAACATCTTTGACTTTGTGGTGGTCATCCTCTCCATCTTAGGTGAGTCCTGCTGGTTCCACCAGTTCCTTAGGGGTCCCACTGGATAATGAAGAGCGGAAATGATCTAGCTGATCCACAGCCACCAAGCAGTCACTGGCCACCCCCTTACACCCACCCCTTGAGCAAGTCCAAGCCAACAGGACCCTGAGACATTAGGGATGTGAGGCCACCCCATGCCATGAGGCTGGATGAGGGGCTAGGGATGTGTCTCACTCCTCCTTGGTGTTGGGTTCCCCTTGTCTCTCAAACAGAGCAGCCAGTATTTAACCTTTGAGTCTGTGTTCAGAATTCATTTTTTTAATATGTTCCCCTTGCTGAGTGCCATCGGGGGTGGCCTCATCTCCCTCTATCTGCCCACTCTGACAGATGGAGTAGCTCCATGTCACCTCCTCGTGTTGGCTGCAGAGCATGGCAAACTCACTACTTCTTCATCCCTTCGCAGGTATCGTCCTCTCAGACATCATAGAGAAGTACTTCGTATCACCCACACTCTTCAGGGTCATCAGGCTGGCAAGGATTGGTCGTGTCCTCCGGCTGATCCGAGGGGCGAAAGGCATACGGACTCTCCTCTTTGCTCTGATGATGTCCCTGCCTGCCCTGTTCAACATCGGCCTCCTGCTTTTCCTCGTCATGTTCATCTACTCCATCTTCGGGATGTCCAACTTTGCCTATGTAAAGAAGGAGGCGGGGATCGATGACATCTTCAACTTTGAAACTTTTGGGAACAGCATCATCTGCCTCTTCCAGATCACCACGTCAGCGGGATGGGATGGCCTCCTCAGCCCCATCCTGAACAGCGGCCCCCCCGACTGTGACCCCGACCTGGAAAACCCTGGCAGTTCGGTAAAAGGGGACTGTGGCAACCCCTCCATCGGCATCTTCTTTTTCTGCAGCTACATCATCATTTCCTTTCTCATCGTGGTGAACATGTACATTGCCATCATCCTGGAGAATTTCAATGTGGCCACAGAGGAGAGCAGCGAACCCCTCTGTGAAGATGATTTTGAAATGTTTTATGAAACTTGGGAGAAGTTTGACCCGGACGCCACCCAGTTCATTGCGTACAGCACCTTATCTGACTTTGTAGACACCTTACAGGAGCCACTCAAAATTCCCAAGCCGAACAAGATCAAGCTAATCACCATGGATCTACCAATGGTTGCTGGGGACAAAATCCACTGCCTAGATATCCTCTTTGCCTTGACTAAGGAAGTGTTGGGAGACTCAGGAGAGATGGATGCCTTGAAGGCCACCATGGAGGAGAAGTTCATGGCTGCGAACCCATCGAAGGTTTCCTATGAGCCCATCACCACCACCCTGAAAAGGAAACATGAGGAAGTCTGTGCTACAAAAATCCAGAGGGCTTTCCGGAGGTACCTCCTGAGGCGCTCGGTGAAGCAGGCGTCCTACATGTACAGGCACAGTAAGGACGAGGAGGCCCTGAAAGAGGACGCACCCGAGAAGGAAGGTCTGATCGCCACCAAAATGCACGAGATGTATGGGCACGGTGGGACAGACGTGGAGACAGCCCCTGCCTTTGATCTTGCACCCGTTCCCAGCTCAGAGACTCGAGAGGCTCCTGGCAAAGCAGAAGCGTGGGATAAGAAACGTGTGGTGAAGGAGTCGCTGGTATAACAGAAGGAGGCTTCCATCTCTCGCCCAGCCTGAAAAGACTTCATTTGTATCTCCTTTTCAAGAGCCCTTCCATAGACAGATCACTAGATCTTAGATATTGAGCTAATTTCAGATATTTCAAGTAGACACCTTAACTTTCGAAGCAGGATCTCTTACTGGTCCTGGTTTTTACAGCTCACTGCACTTGCAAAGAGTTTAATATTTTTATTATGAGAATGAAATGTGAAATCTATCGTTGGTGGAAGAGAAACACTTTAGTTTTGAAATGATGTCATCACGGTAACGATGTTTTTCAGACATTAACAAATGAGGATGGCTGTCCTTTTACTTAAAGTAATTATTTATTAATGTTATTTCACAATTAAGAGATTTTCTTGTCCACTATCCTTCCAGAGTGCAGCCAAGCAGCCAGTGAAAGATGAGCCAAGTGAAATAATATTAAGGATAATTACAGAAAAAACAAGGTCTTCTGAACAAAAATCTCCAATGTCTTAAAGTAGCACCTTTCTTTTTGAATATTTCAATAAGCTTTATGGATTATTATTTTGTTATATACAGAGAAAGTGCAATTAATGTCTTAAAGATTTGTTTGCATAGCCAAAACCAAAGCATCTGCAGATACGTTCTCAGGGTTAAATATCAGGTTTTAAAGGTCTCTGAATATGCATTGAAATCATAAATCATTCAGGTCTCCGTGGTACGAATGTAAATGGTATTTATATTCATGTTTCTTCACTGTTTTCCCCTTTCATCCAGATTTTGTGGCAGGAAAGCAATGGACAAAGGTTGGGTGTGGAGAACCTTCTCGGAGAATCCCCGGTCCCTGTAACAAAACCCTCTAGGGTTTCTTCAAGCCCTGCAGCGGGCGGAAACGTCCTGCTGGAGCGCTCCTGATTAGCGTTAATTAACGAGACGCATCCCCAGGGGATCGGAGCAGGTCTTTGAAGGTCGTTGCAACGAGCTGCTTCGACAGGGTCCCTTAAATCCCATCGTCCACCGGGGGCCTTAACGCAGTGAACGATCCCACGGGGGTGTAAATCCCAAAATACTGGGGCAGAGCATCCTTCCCTTGGCCAGGGCTCTGGAGACGACCCAGCAGGACATGCTGGGGCCAGGCAGGTCCTCACCAGGAACCCTCTCGGCAGAGGAGGGTTTTCCCAGGGAGAGGGGAAGGGTTTTACTGCTCTTTACACAGGTGGGGAAAAGAAATTCAAGAAAAACGAGCAAAAGGCCCCGAGTTCGTCTCTGGACCGCCTTCTGCTTTTAAAAGGGGAAAAAAAACCAAACCCTCTTGAGATCAAACCAAACATGAACCAAAACCTCTTCCAGTTAAAACAAGGGCTGCTTCTTGAAGCCAAATGGTCTGTCTTTTTTATTATTATTATTATTATTATCATTCTATTTTTTTTTTTCTTGGGCTGATGTTGGCGCTGAGCCATTATGGATGGCCCATGTTCAGGCTGGCCAGGAGCGGTGCTGAGCTTTCTTGAGTCCACGTGCTGTCGGCCAGGTGGCAGAGCCGGGGTCGCTCTGCTCATCCCGTGGCGTTGTGCTTTCATTTCCGTGTCGCGTAGGGTGATGCTCCCTGGAACAGGAGCCTGAGCTACTTTCGATGGCGTTTGCCTGGGAAGCATCCGTGGCACGGCGGTTTCCAGCCCGGATTGTGGTTCACAATCGATGCTGCTTGTACGTACTTGTTGTCAGTGATGGAAAAAATGCCAAAGAGCAGGATCCGTGCGCGCTAAAGGCATTTTTCTTTGTACATTTCTTAAAATAAACAACCATAAATGGTCTATTATTACGATATTAAGTGCCTTGGTGTGTGTTAGGGTTTGCTGTGAGGGGGGTGAGCCCCTGGCCCCGGTTGCCCAGAGAAGCTGTGGCTGCCCCATCCCTGGAGGGGTTCAAGGCCAGTTTGGACGGGGCTTGGAGCAACCTGGGCTGGTGGAAGGTGTCCCTGCCCAGGGCAGGGGGTGGCACTGGGGGGGCTTTAAGGTTCCTTCCACCTCTGACCATTCTGTGATTCTATGTTAGAGGGAGAAATGTTTACCCTGCCTCTGGGAGGGGTAAATGCCTCCCCCCCTGCCCGCTTTGCTCCAGGGTAGATGTGGGGAGACCTTTTGCATGGCATTGGGTGGACCTGCCATCCTCAGCAGGACCTGGTGGTCCCATTCTGCACAACAGCCCCCTTGGGCTGCCTCCCCCTGGTGCCTCCAACCCAACCCAGAACCCAGAGCTTCTGCTCCGCTCATGAACAAGTACCCTGGAGCCCTCGGTGTCTCACAGCAGAGCCCCAACTCTAGGAGATGCTGCTGCAGGTTCAACCAAGGAGAGAGGTGGGCTTGGAGGAGGTGCAGAGCCCTATGACAGGCTCTGTGGGGCCAAACCTGCCCCACCGGCCACGCGGGAGCAGTTCAGCATCATGAGGAGAAAGCATTGGTGGGTGAAGGAGGTTTCTGCATCGATGTGTGGTTGGAGGAGGAGTCACCTCCGGGACCTGCTGACGTCCCCGAGGGCCACGGCATGGCCTCACCACTGTATTTTTCCTCTGGTTGGATCAGCTTATCCCAAGGCTGGCGTAATTCAAGTTGAGTATGGTGGTACCCACGCAGGCAGCGGGCTGGAGGGAGGAGGTGGTGTGACCCACTGTCCCCGTCACTGTGAAAGGACAGCGGTGAAACCCAAGCCCTGATGAATAAGAATGGGTTGGGGAAGGGCACAGCTGCCTGGCAGCGGCTCTGCTCTGCCCACAGGGCATGGTCTGGCCATGAGCTGCGGGCTGGGGAGCCAGGGTGGCCCAGGGGAAGAGATGCTGGGGGACAGGACCCTGCCCGTGAGACCGCCAGCTCTCCCTACATCCCATGCCATGGGGTACTGCAAGCACAGGGGACTTCAAGGGTTGACCGAGCCCCTGTGGATGAGGTCTGTGTCTGTTTGACGGAGCCTGCAGCAACGCAGTGCGGTAATTTAGCCACCGTCACTGCAAACCCTCTTTGGTTTGTGCCCTGCTCCTGGTTTTGCCCCGCGGGGCTTTCGCAGGCAACTCCAGCATCGCTGCCTCGCTCATCGCAGCTCCCACCTCCAACCCCAGGGCTTGATGACAATCGCTCCAGTGCCTGCCGAGCACAGCGCCATCACCCATCACTTTTGCCTTGCCGGGATGTCACGGCCAGGCTGTGCTTTTCCAGCAAGACCAGGGGTGCCACCAGCGGGGACTTAGCAGCGCGGCCCCAACATACAGCACCGTGCACGGCACGTCCTGCCTGCTCTGCCAGGAGAAGACACCTCTCCCATCACCTCTCTCTTCTTCTCCTGGGACCAGCCTTTCTCTGGAAACCTTTATTTCTCCTTTTTCTCGCTTCGCGTCCCCTCGCATACAAGGTGAGGCTCAGTTTGGTTCCCAGCGGCCGCCGGATGCTCAGATCCGGCAAAAAACCCCACCAAACCTGCAGAAGGTGAAGGTTTGGGGAGGCCCCAGGCAGAGCCACCAGGGCTCTGGGGACGAACACAACTGGCAAAAGTACCTAAAGGTGTTTTTCATATGGATTTACAGTTCAGTGCTCACCCGCAGCTGGTAAAGAGCAGCCGCCGGAGGGCACGGCATGGAGGGAAACCATATTTCTGCATCAGAGCAGAGGGGGACAGAGCTCACCTTGGGATGCCACCTTGTGCTTCCCTAGGGAGTGGTTGTCTCCAAAGGACTCATGGAGAAGGGTGTCATGGCAATCAGGGTGGGCATGGCTGGCACCCAGGGAGGTGACACCTCGCTTTGGTCCTCTCTCCTCTTCTAGATTTCACCCTTCCCTGGAAGGGCGGCTGCGGGGGCTCTCGGAGATGGGAACTGGGAGGACCATCCCCACTGCAGCCCTCAAGGAGCAGAGATGAGAAGCCCCACATACACCCCTTCGTCCCACCTTGTGCCTGGCCCAACTCTTGCAACTGGGCCAAGCATCAACCGCTGCACCCATCACCTGCAGGGCAAAACTGGGGAGGGGACCTAGGAACTTCTTCTTAGGAAGAAGTTCTTTACAGTGAGGGTGGTGAGACCCTGGCCCAGGTTGCCCAGAGAGGGGGTGGAGTCTCCGTCCCTGGAGACATTCAAGGCCAGGCTGGATGAGGCTCTGAGCGACCTGATCTAGTTACAGATGTCCCTGCTGCCTGCAGGGGGTTGGACTAGATGGCCTTCAGAGGTCCCTTCCAACCCAACACGTTCTGTGATTCTACAATCTGCCTGCACTGCTGTGGAGCTGGGGTACAACCCCGGGGATGATCCCCCCATCCTCTCCCCCCGCCCAGGGATGTGACAGTGCCACATCCCGCTCCCCGGGCACATCCCCTGTGCTCAGCCCTGGTTTGGCGGGCGGGCTCGTCTCTGGCTCTGGTGTAGACCCACACCAGTCATTGCCACCTTCATCAAAGGCGGCCACCACGACGAGCAGAGCTTGGGGACACGAGGCTTGGACGGCACCCAGGGCGCAGGCACCGGCCGCCCCAGCGTCTGCGCCGCATTCAAAACCAGCCCCGAGGGGAAAGTCCCCATCGAGGAGGATTTACATGAGCAGGAAAGGGGCCGTCTCACGTAGCGGCAGCTTTGCCATTTTTAGGTTCAGAGACCAAGCTGGTGGGAGAGGCCACTGTGTTCTGCAGACGGGAGGGCCGGTGAACTGGATGTTTCCCCGTCGCTTGGGGTGAAAGATGGCTGATTTTTGCACGAGGCTCTGGGTGCTCCAGGCCAACCTCTGGCTGATGGCCCTGGTCACAGGTAGGCGTCAAACATGGGCTTTGCGCCTCGGAGCAAGGAAACGCGTAGCCAGGAGATGTGCCCCAGCTCGGTGCAACGAGGGGCTTTGCCCAGGGCTGGCTTTCAATGAGATGGTTTTAAGCTCTGCAATCGTTGCTCTCCGTCACTCGGAGCCGGGATGGACTCACGGGGGCCCGGAGATCAACATCTGCTTCGGGTTTTGGGTTTTGCTTCCCGTTGGGGTGCAGGAATGGGACACGACTGTCTTGACCCCCACCACGGGAGCTTTCTGGGGCGGCTGAGGGGGTGCCGAGCCTGCCCAGCTGCGGTTGCAGGTGTCAGGAAAGAAGGGGTTGGGGTTTTTTTTTACCATTTATTGCTCTCGGAGGCCTAAGGATGGGGCCGGCACATCGCTGAGGCCATGCCCGAGCCACGTCCCTTTGCTTTGTGGGGTTCAGTGCGCGGGAGCAGAGAAGAAATGGGAGGAAAAAGGGGGTTGGGGGTGATTTGGAGGCCCTGTGTGAACACCCCAGTGCTGCGCCCCTTTGCATCCCCATGGAGAAGCAGCAGCTAAAGCCAGGATGCGGCTCCTGTCCCCTTCCAACTCCTCTTGCTCAGTGCAGGGACACCCACAAAATCCTGCGGCAGATCCCACCCTCGGACGGAGAAACTTGTGCCCTCAGGGGAACAGGCATTTAAAGGGGTTTTGTTGGGTGGCCACCCAAGTCCAGCACGGATCGGGCATTTCAAGGTTTTGTTGGGTGGCCACCCAAGACCAGCACAGACTGGGCAATTAAAGGGTTTCTGTTGGGTGGCTACCAACATGGATTTGAGGTCGCAAGGTTTCGTCCTGGCTCTCCTGGGTGGCTTCGAGGGAGGACAGGGGAAGCTCAGCCCACCCGTGGTTGCGATGGAGATCCTGGCTTTGAGGGGGGTGAGGGCTTTCAGAGCGAGGAACCAGCCTGGCCTTTGCTTAGAAACACCAACAAAACACAGAGAGCAAAGCCCCATGTCCCCCCTGGCCGGCAGGACCACAGGTGGCAGGGACACGCATCCAACGCACAGCCTGGACAAGGCGCATCTCCCCATGTCAAAAAAAAAAATGAAATGAGGATGGAGGGGGGAGTTTGCCTGAGGAGATGTAGGTGCTGGAGGTGAAGAGGGCAGCACGAACCTGGAAGAAGCTCTGGGGCAGGGAGGGGACCCCATGGCGAAGGTCTGCAGCTGGGTGGCAAGGCAGCAAAACTCAGGCTGGGGAATTGAACCTTCTTTCTTCTTCTTCTTCTTCTTCTTCTTCTTCTTCTTCTTCTTCTTGGAGGGGAGGCAGGGGGGAGTTTTGCAGCTGCCCCAACGTGCTGGGAGGTGGTGCAGCCCCCACCTCCGTGCCAGCTTCCCCGCGGTGGGGTTTGGCGAATATTGATCAAGCGGATGGAGCCGGGCACTGAAGCGATGCGGTAAACAGGGCTGGTGCTTCCTGCCCAGCTGCAGCAAGAGGAACCGAGGTACAGGAGCACCGGAGCTGTGGGCAGGGGCACTCACGGGTGCTGGGGGGTCCCTGTCTTGCCCCCTTCTTGCACGGGCATGGCTCCATTCAGCTTTTGTCCCAGGGTGGCTGCATGGTCCCAAGGTCTGAGATCCTGCCCTGGCCATCACAACGCTACGAGCCCAGGGAAGCCCCGGCAGGGAAAGTGTTTCTGGTTGATTCAGAAAACAGAGAGTGTAAATAAAGAGGCGTGAGTCTGTCTGAAAGGCTGCCAGCCCGGGGGAACAGTAATAGCACAGGCAGGTTTCACCAGGCCGTCAACCAGAGAGCAGCTTAGAGGAAATTCAGGAGATGGGACCGAAATGGAAGGGTCTGAATCCAAAACTCCACTGCTCTGTGTCCTGTGAGCGGGGCTCTGGTTGATGCTCCCAAGCACTCCATCCCACATGGAGTGGGCACACAGGACCCATGGGATGTGCCATCCCATGTGGGACGCGCCATCCCCTGTGGGACAACCTACAGGGGCTTCTCCTACATGGGCTTGTCCTACATGAGCTCTTGGACACTGTCTGAGGGCCCTTCTGTCTTGCAGGTGGGATCCCAGCACACAAGAACAGCACCATCAGCAGCACAGGTAACCTCCCAGACCCGTCGGGCTCTTCCCTACCTGTGTCCCCAGGGTCCCTCCCGTCCCCACTGGCTATGCCACGAACGTGCTGCTCCCCTGCGGAGCTGGAGATGTCCCATCACCCACCATCCTTCCCCATCACAGAGGCAATTCCCAGGCTGTCACCTCCTCCACAGCATTTCCCTGGCCCTGCACCTTGCTCTCGCTCCACGAGGCTGAACCCATTGTGTCTTTCCAAAGACCACACGCGTCTTTTGCTCTGCGTTTGCAGAGCACGGTGCGTGAACAAGCCATGCCTTGGAAGCGGGCACTTGTGCCATTCCCACCCACGGGGTATTAGGCATCAACTCTGCAACCCGAAAGAGCCCTCAAACTCACCAGCTCTGGGGCCAAAACACAGGCAAAAATACAAAATGTGGCAAAATATAAAAAATATGGAAGCATGAAAGAAGCCACCTGGGAAGTTGAGGCTGTCCTAGCAAAGGACAGCAAAGGACTGTGGTGTGTGTCAACACAGTGTGTTATTTTGGAGCTGGGACTAACGAGATGTACAAAGAGAGGGGTGGGAGCAGCAAAAAAGTATTCAAGTGAAGCCATTCCTACACCACAGGAAATCAGAGTTTCCATTAAAAGCACATTTTCACCAAAAGTCTCTGATTTCTGTCCCCGGATGATGGTGACTGACCAAAACAAAGCTGAATCACAGAATCCCAGACTGGACGGGGTTGGAAGGGCTCTCCGGAGATCACCAGATCGCCAGAGCAGGGTCACCCACAGCAGGGGGCACAGGAACGCGTCCAGGCGGGGTTGGGATGTCTCCAGAGACGGAGACTCCCCCACCTCTCTGGGCAGCCTGTGCCAGGGCTCTGCCACCCTCACACCAAAGAAGTTCCTCCTCGTGTTGACGTGGAACTTCCCATGGGCAAGTTTGTGCCCGTCACCCCTTGTCCTGTCCCCGGGCACCACTGACAAGAGCCTGGCCCCATGTTCAAAAGCAGTATAATCCATGAAAATGGAAACCTCTTGATTTGGGAGATGCTGGCGGGGGGGGAAGTCTCATGAAGTGGCTTTTTCTCTGAGGCTCCCCGGGTGCCGGGTCCTTGCTGGCTGTGACCACCCTTGTGCCCTGGCAGGCGGCGGGTGCCCCATGGTGCAGCAGCACCCACGGTACGTGGCGGCCAAGAAGAACACGCCCGTCCACTTCATCTGCTCCTCCAAGGACCCCGACAGCATGCAGTGGTACAAAATGGCGGAAGACAGTGACGACATGTACGAGCTGCGCAACACCTCCCGCCACAACATCGAGAGGGAAGGCAAATTCATCAACTTCACCATCTTCAGGATCACCTATGAGGACAACGGCATCTACGTGTGTGACAGCAAGAACCTCAGGGCAGAGAAGAAGCGGCCGCACTTGTGCGGGACGGAGCTCAGAGTGATGGGTGAGTGGGAGATCCCCATCCTCCATGCGCCCCAGGAGATGCTCTTTCTTCTTCTCTCACCTTTTCCCCCTCCGTGCAAATCCCATATCATGCTCCTGTGCACCCACCCCACGCTGGTGGGACCCCTTCAGGTACAACTGTAGAAGCACCACAGAGGTTTCTTTGCTCATTGCCGGCCACCAAGCAGCAGGATACCCCCCCGGTTTTCCCTGGCACATCCACCCCGCAGAAACACATCCCAGGGACTGCATTGCCATAACAAATCAGAGTTTTCCTGGTCCTGGCTAGTGGTGGGTCCTGGCCAAGGTATCTCATCCCAGAGCTGGTCCCTGATGACAACCCCAGGGGCAGTTTGCAATGCTCTGGTCTCTCCCATGGGGGAGGGCATGTCACCCTGGACCCCACCATCCGCTCTGCTGACACACGAACCTGTGGCCAGGCCGAGCTCATCCCCGTTCCCTGGGAGCCTGGCACAGACGTGGGACTTAGGGCTCTCCCTGTGCTCCTGCTCCCAGGTCACAGCAACATCCAGCAGATCCAGAGCAGGAACACCCTGAAAGACGCCATCATCATCATCCAGTCCATCCTGCTGGTAGTCTTCATCAGCGTCCCCATGCTCCTCTTCCTAGATAAAGTAAGTGACAGCATCTCCAGCCCATCATCAGATGTATCTCCAGGCACCAGCCTGGGATGTCCCCAGGGGCAGGCACTGGGTTTGGGGCTGTTGCATACAGGAAATAAGCATCTAAAATGCGGGGGGGGGGCGGACGGGACGACTGCCTGGATTTGCATTTGGAAGCCGTTGGACCTGGCCTGGGGGGATGAGGCTGGGACAGGGGACAGAGGATCCCAGTGGGTGCTGGTGACACCCAACCTGTGACTCTCTTCTCCACAGGGTGAAGGCAAAGAAAGCCCGGAGGAGGACCACACCTACGAGGTAATGCTGCATTCATTATAGAAATGCCTCTATAATATCAACCTGAGCCTTGAAACGGCCGATTGTGCCCTTCCTGGGTGTCTCCTGGGCACCACCAGCTCTTGCAGGGCATCTTCCTCCCAAGTGCTTCTTGCACATCAGCCATAAAGAGCTGCTTGGAAGACCAAGCCAAGCTCTGAGCACATCCAGCCAGCTATCTCCACCTTCTCCCCTCTCAGAGGCCGCCCCGATCTCCAGGGGAATAGCCTAGAGATGGGTCTCTGCTTGAGGGTCCCAAGGTGGGGACGCACTGTGGACAAGGCCATGGTCCCCTTCCTGTGTCTCAACCTCCTTCTTCTTGGCACAGGGCCTGGAGGTGGAGCAGATGGCCACCTACGAGGACATCACTCCTTTCCGGGACGTGAAGGCCAAGTGGACGGTTGGGGAGCACCCGGGTGAAGAGTGAGGAGTCCTGTGCCCACCACCCAGCCGACACTGGTGGCATGGCTCCCTGCCAGCACCCTGCCGGTGCCCACGGGGACGGGCCCCCAGTTCCTGCCCTGGACCACGGCTCTGATGGGTGCCCGGATCCCGGGCTGCAAACCATCTCCAGCAGCCTTGCGCGGAACTCGGGTCCTGCTGCCCACCAAAGGCTGCCCTGTCGCTCTCACTGCCCCGCTGATGACCCCCTAAAGCCTATGTAGAAATTAGGAGCTACCTGCAGTCCCCCTGGTAGCGAACTGTCCCCACACCCCGGGCAGCCCCACACCACGGCGCTGAGCTCCTGCATGGTTAATGCAATGGAAGTACCAGGGTGAGCGGTGGGTATCCTCCAGCCCCACCATCCTTGGGAAGGAGAGGACCGGGCATGATCCCTCTCCGTGCTGCAAGGACCCTCCTGGGCTGTGAGACCCCGCTGCAGCCCTGGCAGAGGAGCTGAGGTGAGCAGTACCATGTGGGTTTTACAAGAAGTGGATTTTGGGCCACTGTATAGCTCTTCAGCCACGGACGTGGCCAGCAGGCCAAGCTGGCAGTCGTCTAAAATGGAGGATCCTCCAAAAGAACCTCTTTCTTCCCAAAGACTACAGGAAAAGCTGGGCAGACAGCTGTCACCCAGAGGGTCTTGCACAAGTCTTGTTCCTCTCCAGGCAAGAGCAGGCCCATATCACAAGGACGTCCCCTTGGTGAGGGACATGTCTGATCTCAGAACCTATGGGAAGGATGTAAATTGTGGGACACAAATGTCCATCTGCTTTTTCAAGCCCTAATAAAGATAACGGGTAAATTCACATCCTGCTCCGTCCTGCCGTGCCCGGTCGGGGGTTGTCCCATAACCCTGGTGCCAGGGTTGGTAGGACGAATGCTCTGGGAATAAGGAGCAGCTTTTCATGGGTCCAACTTAGGGAGAAACCAAACTTCACCTCCTCAGGGCTCTGAGCGCAGGCAGGGATGGAAAGCCGAGAGCAGCCGCGGGGCTGTCCTGGAAGCTCTCGCTGAGCATGCACGGGGGGACCTTTGTGGTCCCAAGACGTCAGCTGGGGATGAGGGACAAAGACCATCACGAGGAACCGAAGCCCAGGGCCAGAAATTCTGCTCCCAGCTACATCTGGTCTTGCAAGAGAAGCTAAAAAACATCTGGAGAGGAACAGAGCGGCGCTAATTGGTTTTGGTAATAAAAAATTGTCTTGGCACGGAAGCAGCTGTGCGGGTGATGGGGCTTGGGGCCATCTGGGCAACCAACAGCAGGGCTCGGGGGCTCCGGAGAGACACGGTGGGTTTGGCTGGGCGAGGCAGGACAAGGGGGTGATGAGGACCGTGGGGCTGAAAGTCTGTCCCCGCTCGGAGAGCCCAGGGCCCCTGCGTCCCTGTGGTTGGTGACATTTCGGGCCCTGAGGAGAAGACGGGACCGCTCCGCTTCCCAGCCGGCAGAGAAGGGAGGGTAAAATCCTGAGCAAACAGGGCTTTTCAGCAGGGAACAGGATGGTTCTTGTTTAGTAGTAAACCACCTTTGTGAAAAACTGCAATTCAAGCTAAATAGCACAAAACCGGCATTTCAAGCTTGATTTTTACTAGTTAAATAAAACTACCCCAAATTAGTTGCACGCACATGCATATAAATGTGACTTAAACATGTTTTACTTATAAAACGGCTTAATTAAAGAAAGGAACATTCACAGCGAGAGAAGTGAACTGGCTGTTGCCGGTTTCCACGTTTGCCAAGGTTTTAGGACTAGCAGAGCTCCCCCCTCCACCCCTTGTTTTCAGTTACGAAATAGAAGGGGAAGGCGAATTCTCTGGCCTTCCCAGTTCCCGACCGCTTTCTCAGCTCTGTGTAAACAACTCGCTCGGCCGCCTTCACCGAATCATATGAAAATTAAGGAGAATCTGCTGTTTGCACCTGGAGAGGAAGCCACCGACGTCAAAAAGCAGTTTCGGCGACCCCAGTTCCGCTCTGCCGCTTGGCTACACTCTTAGCCCAGGGCTTTGGCTTCCTTTAACATGCCAGAAGCAAATAAATATCTCTGTAGCGTTAGGGGTTTGTTTTAAATGCTTAGACTAGTTCCTAGGGAGCCCAGAGATAGGGTTTGTTGTCATTTTATACCGAGATGGGTTTGTATTTAAAATGCATTTCATGTAAATAAATGTATTTCAGTATACACAGTGTTTTGCCCTGATTCGTGTCCCTAGCTGAGCAGGATGCTCGTGCAGACAGGCTGGGTTGCAGTCCTGGACCTCTCCAGCCTCATCTTTAGAGCCGGGTTCAGTGAAACGGAGCAGTTCCAGCGAATAAAACCCATCAATTCAACCTGAAAAGGAATATTTACCCTCCCAGTAGCGAGCTAGCGGAGGCAGTCAGCCGTCACTTAAAAGCTCTGTCAACCACGTCGTCGCCCACCCAAGTGCAGCGCCGGGGCTGTGGGCCAGCAGCTGGCTGGTGGGTCAGGATTCACTGGTCACAGCTCGCCCGTCGGCCGGGGAAGGTCTTCTCCACACAACCACGGCAAGGCTGGGGGCCAGGAGGGGCCAGGAAAGTTGCTTCACTTGACGTGCTGCTGGTGATGCTCAGGGTAAGGCAGGTGGACACGGGACCACCCTGAAGAAAACTGAGGGGTTTTGGGGTTTTTTTTTTTTGTCTTTTGAAAAATAAAATGAACTTGGAAATTACACCGTCTCCTGCTGCTTGACGAGATGCCACTTTGGGTCGCAAAGGCAGGCGTTCGAAAGCTAAAAAAATGCCAAGCTGATCTGTGAGAGCGGCGTATGCAACGGTAATTCTGCCAGCGGCGTGTGCGTGCCCAGCCCAGCACTTCGCAGTCACGCACTGCCTCCGCCGCGGCGCTTCTGCCGCAGAGATGACAGGGGACAAACCAAGCCTCAGGGCCACCGCACAGTCTGGATCATCCTGGCATCCCCGTGCCTGGCTGCAATATAAAATAAAATACGTTGATTTAGCACCGTGCTTTTACTAACAGAGCTCCAGAGGCAGCGGGGCAGCAAGCGATGGGCAGGACTCGGGTACAAGGTGGTCGAACATCATCATCACCAGGCAGCAGAGCCTGTGCTGGGCTGGGGGATGTCTGTCGCTCGGCTCATTTCTGACAAATATTGACATATTTAAACATGATCCGGAGTAGAAAAACACACCCAGATGTTGCCGGCTATTGGGTGACGGGATACCTGATAGCTGCAGGACCCACTGTTCCCTCTTCTCTAGGGACTGACATTTACTCTGTGACACCACCACATTTCCAGCGAGCAAACACCCGGGGGCTTCTCAGAACAGACCGCGCTCCCCCCGGCATGTTTATTAACCAGCTCTCGCACCCTCTGCTCCAGCCGCCCCGCTGGCGATGCTGCCTCTCAGAAACCGGAGCCACACCACGGGGACACAGCAAACCCAGGGCCCGGGGCAGCCAAATCACCACCCCTGGCCAGGGAGCAGTCCCTGAACCCCAGACAAAGGGCTAAACCAGGGTGGTTTGGAGCAACCAATGCCTTATGGGGGGTAAAAGTCCTTTAAGCCCCCCCAGAAGTCGCCTATCCCTGTCTTGTTTTGCTCAAAAGCAGGGATAGGTGTGCTGCAGCTTCTCCTCTCCCCCATCTCCTCTTTGTCATCTCAAACACCTCCTTCCCACACCAGCCCTCTGCTTCATCCAGAGATATTTCACATTGGTAGCTCAGGCAAGAGCAGGAAGACGCTGATAACCAGATCTTCCCATGGTCTTGTCCACCTGAGGACGTGAGAAACCTCCCAGGGCCCCGGCATCTGGGATTTGCGGTGGGCAGGCTGGTACCCGAACAAGCAGCCGGCTGTGACAGCTCTTCGTCACACCGATGCCAAACCAGCTCACCGAAACTGTTGGCTGAACTTTGGAAATGTTGGTGGCCTGAAAGAAATGACTTGTCACCTGAAAACATCCGTCCGGCTCTGTCACTGCTAACGATAAAGGGGGAAAACATCCCACTTGCTTCGAGTCAGAAGTCTCCCAAACCGGGCGGTCTGCCCGCTTAACTGTGTGGCCAAGGATGTAGAGCCAGGCAGGAAAATCAGGTGGATTTTCGACCCTCTGTGGTAAATTCCACCATGTAAAAGCACCGCTCTGATTTGGGATGGGTCTTCCAACGACAATAAAGCCCCTATTTGCAATAAACAGCAGAATACGGCGAAATTATTCCGCGCTGATTTCATCCCCAGGCAAACAACCTCCCCAACCTTTACATCTATGTATAAATGACTACGATTGGGTAGCACCATTGCGAACACTTGTGCATTTATGCATGCAGAAGATATAGAGATGTTGTTGTGATGATGAACACATATATACATTTTAAACAGACCCCCTACTATATAAGGGGTGGCTCGACAGTGACCTTTCCCAGCCTAGATGAAAGGAGGAAACATCCACTCTCAAGGAACACCTGAGCAACGCGGCGGGCAGGAATGGCTCCAGGTACTTCTCTTTATTTCAGTTTTAAAGGATTGCCGGTGCTGCTGCACGCGTAGGGTGATGAGGGGGTGGGACTGTGGTGGGCTGCACACACTCAGCGCCAGCCCGAAATTAAAATGGGGCAACTTCTAAATCAATGGAAAAGAATACCTTTCCGTACTTAACTTAGGCAGTCGTTAGCCTAAACTGGGCAAGGAGAGGGTGGAGAACACGAAGAACAAGGTCAAGCCACAGTTATAACAGTTACTATTAACATAAAAGTTGGCAGGGATATTAAAACCCATATTGCAAGCTTAAGGTCCAAGCTTAAGACGGGGATCAGGATGATGTCGAATGCATACATCCAAGTCCTACAGGCTCCAGGGCATTCCTTCACTGAAAGGTATTTATTTGTCTGAGATTAACTTTGTGGCCTCTGTAAGCACAGATGGACGCTTGTGTGAGTTAGATGTCAGGGGTAGAAACCCTTCAGGCTTGACAAAGATCACCAAATTCTACAGGTACGTCCCAGAAAGAAAAAGCAGCTGGTCAGAGCACCGGTAATGTCACCAGGGAAGGCAGACAGGCGGTTTCACCTCAGCAGCATGGAGGAAACCACGGCTGACATGAGCTACTCCCAGACCCTCACCTGGTGCTCACCATCCCCTGCTTGCTCACACAAGTCCTATGGAAAAACACGAGCGTGTTAGGGAAAAACATAGGGACGCACTCTAGTTTCCACGGAGGAACAATGACTCTTCAGCCAGGAAGTCACCGCTGGTAACGCTGAGAGCAGTACGAGCCTCGAGGGCAGGTCTAGTGACAGGGGACGAGGTTCCATTTGATTTTGGGGAGGGTTAAACTCCCCCACAGAGCCAAACAAGATGGTCAGGAAGGTGAGCTCTCAGCCAGCACGGAGAGAAGAGGCTGGGAATGCATCCTCCTCAGCACGGTCACTAAAGGACTGCCAACACCTTTCCTCTCCGCTTTGCTGCAGGGTCGTGGTTTTCTCCTCTCTTCATTGCTGTGATCGCTCTGGGACTTCAGTGGCCACAGGAAGCTGCCACCTTCCCGGCCATGCCCCTTTCCAACCTGTTTGCCAACGCCGTGCTGAGGGCTCAGCACCTTCACCTCCTGGCTGCCGAGACGTACAAAGAGTTCGTAAGTGTTGCATCCTCTGGGCATCACCTCCACATTAGTTTGATGGTTTCGGGACCGTGCCACAGCTTCCCACGCAGTATAACTTCCTAGAAACAGAGACGTGTCAACTATTAGTGTTGTCTTCGACAGTTCTTGATGAGGCAAAATGGTTTTAATAGGATAGGACAGGCTATGTCCCGTCAGCTTGGGCACTGTCTCCTCAGCTCTCCGCGTCCCGCTCTGATCCTGCACAGTCCCCTCCTCGGGGCCACTGCTGCCCGTGTCCAAACCCACCGCGGGGGGTCAGCTGTCTCAAAGAGAAACCTGGCTCTGGAAGCAGTGGGAGATGGCACAGATATTTCGCAAGGCTTTCCTGTAACCGTCACCCACAGCCCTGGCTGATTCAGAGTTCTTAAACCTACCCAGTCTCTGCTGTTGCCAGGAGCTGGCATGAGCTGTCACTTTGGCAAGAACTGTCCTTGAGGGTCACCTACTCCTGGTCCCAGTGTGTTTTGCATTCAATTTAGCACTTTGGCTTAGTGAAAAGAAGACCTTTAGGTCCAGAAGCTACTGTGCCAACACACAAACTCCTGTTCCCACCTGCCAGCCCCATACAGAGGCACCTCCTGTCTCGTATTTACTTGTTGCAAAGAGTAACCGTTCAGGACAGCTCAGGGAAAGTGTCTGTGGTCTTCTCCCAGTACGTGGGCAACGGATCTCAGCGTATTTGGGATGTCTCCACAGGAACGCACCTATATTCCAGAGGACCAGAGACACGCCAACAAAAATTCTCAGGCAGCATTTTGTTACTCAGAAACCATCCCTGCTCCCACGGGGAAGGATGATGCCCAGCAGAAATCGGTAAGTTCGCTCCCCTGGGCAAGCACAGACCTGTTAGAAGAGCCCAGCCGTGCTTCATTACAGGAACAGAGGGTTTCCCGAGGTATGATTCCTCCCCTCCGTTTTTTACTATTTGAACCCCGCATGAACAAAGAACGACTCTTCCGGGTTGGACTATAAATCATATTCCCAACCCAAGGAGGAGAAAAACTATTGTCTCCATGGGACATATGGCTGGGTGCTGCTCCTCAGCTTGCAAGTTTGCTCTGTATCTGCTGAAGCTGCACGTCTCTGGGTCACCCCCAGGCTGTTTCGGAAGGAGCAAGACCCAGAGGTAACTCTACCAAATATCTCACCTGCGCAGGTTTGACCCTTTCGGGTTTTTTTAATTTCAGGATATGGAGCTTCTTCGGTTTTCACTGGTTCTCATCCAGTCCTGGCTGACCCCTGTGCAATATCTAAGCAAGGTGTTCACAAACAATCTGGTTTTCGGCACCTCAGACAGAGTGTATGAAAAACTAAAGGACCTGGAAGAAGGGATCCAAGCTCTCATGAGGGTAAGTTGGAGCATGATTACAGAATAACAGAGATCTCCTAGAGACAGGGCACTCAACTCCCAGGGTCTTCCATGGGATCCAAAGACCATGGGAAATCTCCCCACCTTCCACTCTGAAGGCCAGTGACATCCCTTGGACTCTGCTTACTTTAAGATAACGAGATCACGACACTCCATTGCACATATTTCATCACTGGGGAATATAAAAAAACACATAATAAATGTGAATAGAAAGCCATAACCACTCAGATAGCAGCACAGACCAGGAAAATCACAACAGTCCGGACCCAAAGTCTTTCCAAACCCAGCACCAAAGAGCATTCAATCAGTTAAATCTGTACAAACAGCAACGGAAGGATGTTTGCTCGATCTCCGTGCAAAATATTTTAAAGGGGAGTAAATTTTATGAAGTTTGCAACCTGGCTTTAAGGTCTTCCAACATTTTATAAAGACAGCGCGGACAAGTCTGTGTACAGATGGAAGCTCTGTACGCAACATTTACTCTCATGTTTCTCTCTTACATTAATACAGCACCCAGACAGCTGAGAGCTGGAGAGTGATCTTCTACGAGAGTCACTCTTAATCTTTGCTTTATTATTTTAAAGAAATTGCTTATTATCTGCCAGGATACCTTTTCGGTTATACTTACTCTATAACTAAGTATAAACTTTATAAATTTATGTAAACTCTGCCAGCATCACCATGTAGCTCGAGCTCCGAGACCTCTGTCTGTGAGAAATGAGTCTGGACAATTATTTACATCTTCTGGCATCTAAATAACTCTGAAAGTCAGGCCCTGAAGGTAAACAGAGATCTTCTGTCCTGGAAGTACGTATATATGTATCAGTACCATTTCCAGATTTTACTCTGTGTATAGTATGTGCTTGGGCATTGGGAAGCGGTACACAAACTAGACAAATAATCACATTTCATCCATTTACGACACTGTTTACTTAACCAGAACTGTCTTGTTTACTGTGCCAGCTGGTGAGCAAGGCAAGGCAGGAGGAATGGCAGACGGCTGATCTCTCAGCCCCAGATGCACACGCCTTGAGACTGGGTTAGAGCTTTGCCACCGCGGAAAGCGGGAGAAAAGAGAAAAGTGGGAGAAAATTACCCAGTTCCCCATCTCCTTGGCTAGAGTAGCTATGGAGAGACCCTGCAATTTTCCCCGTATTTTAAGACCCCAAAAGACACAGTCCTCCTTCCCTGCAGCCTTGTGCCCAGCTTGCTTCTCGCTGGCAGCAATTTGTGTAGCATCACCCCTGCATAATTACCCTTCCTATAAATACATACACTCAGAAATATATTTGAAATATGATCAAGGGGAGGGAAAAACCACCCCAACCTCCTCTAAAGCTAGACCTGAGTCTCGGCGATGGGCCCCTTGGAGGATGCTCATCCCCAGGATCTCTCCATCCTCTCCCAGGAGCTGGAGGACCGGAGCCCGCGGGGTCCCCAGATCCTCAAACCCACCTACGACAAATTCGACATCCACCTGCGCAACGAGGACGCCCTGCTGAAGAACTACAGCTTGCTCTCCTGCTTCAAGAAGGACCTGCACAAGGTGGAGACCTACCTGAAGGTGATGAAGTGCCGGCGCTACGGTGAGGGAAACTGCACCGTTTGACACCGGACGGCTGCTCCCCAACCGCCCCGGCCCCTCGCCGGCCACGGCTGCCCTGCTCCTTGTAAAGAAAATCAGAGAATAAACCTGCAACCCACTAACACGTCTCTGGCTTTTGGGGGGCTGCGGGGACAGGCCGCCATGGGGGGCCCGGGAGGGNCCCGCGGGGAGCCACCAGACGCTGCTGGTCTGGGGGCTGAAGCCGGAGCCGGGGCTGGAGGTGAGGCACGGTCTCGGACCGAGCCGGGGGAGAGAGACCTGGCACCCCCCGGGGCTGGGGAGCGGGGCCCTGGATCCATCCCAGTGAGAGGGAGCAGGGCCCTGGATTCCTCCCCGGGGCCGGGGAGCGGGGCCCGGACCCAGCCGGGGCTGGAGAGCGGGGCCTCCATCCCCCCAGGACCGGGGAGCAGGGCCCTGGACTCATCCCAGTGAGAGGGAGCAGGGCCCGGACCGCCCCACCGCCCCGGGGGGCTGGGGAGTGGGGGCTGGATCCCCCCTAGCGATAGGGAGCAGGGCCCTGGATCCCCCCCGAGGGTGGGGAGCAGGGCCTGGGAGTCCCCTGGGGCTGGGGAGTGAGGCCTGGCTCCCATCCGGGTGTGAGGAGCGGGGCCCTGGATCCCCCCCCAGTGACAGGGAGCGGGGCCTGGTTACCGCCCCCCCACCCCAGAGGACAGGGAGCAGGGCCTGGATCCACTTGGGGCTGGGGGAGCAGGGCCCTACATCCCCCCTAGTGATAAGGAGTGGGGCCCAGACCCCCTCGGGGCTGGGGAGCGGTGCCTGGACCCCCTTGGCTCTGTGGAGCCGGACCCTGGATCCCCCCGAGGGCCGGGGAGCAGGGCCTGAAACCCCCCAGGGCTAGGGAGCGGGGACCGGGACCCCCCACCACCCCTCTCCCGCTCTGGAGATAAGGCCCCCGTCCCTTCCCCCTCACCTGTACTCACGGCTTCACCTCTGTGCTAATAATACATTTTTAAATCCCTCCCTTTTTGTTGATTTGTTTGTTTTTCATCATTCTTTAGTTTCCTTCTCTCCCTGAGGTGTGCTGGGCGCCGGGCAACCCCAAGGGGGTGTCGGGCTTCACCCCAGGGTGATTTCTGCCCCTGTGCCACGCAGCCGGTTCTGCACAGCAAAGCTACAAAGACACCAGCACAAGTTGGAAGAGCCGGAACAAAACCCCGTTAACTCTGCCCATAAAATATCGGGCTAATTTTTTTCACTGCAAACATCGACAAAGAGTGCGCTCACGCAAGGCGGGATGGCGGAGAGCAAGAGGCGGTCGGGGATGAGGGTGATGGGGGGACAGAGAATCCCACGTCTGCTTTCGCTCTCCTCCCGATGCAAGGGGTGGATGATAAGGGAGATGAGACGTCCTCAGGGGCAGAAATCCAGCCAGGTTGAGCTTATTTTTATGGAGGCATACACATCTTCAGTCTCACGGCTTACTCCAGGGCTTATTGCCGTTAAACGGTACTAAAAACTTTCCTTGTTTTCTAGGTAATTAGGTCTTGGGAGTAGTCTTCTCTCTGTCGCTGTTGCCCAGCCCCTGGAGCATCCATAGATATTTCAAAAGACCCTTTTTTTCTCTTCTTTTTCCTCAGCGTTCCCTGTTTTCAGCGTTTTCCAAATTCGGGCCGCTTTACTCAGTGCGAACGCACAGAAACGCTACCGTGGCAGGGCCGGGGTATTACGCCGTCATCAAGTTTTACTCCGCTGGGGATGCCAGGAGAGCCCAGCACGCGTGCGACGGGCAGAGGCTGTTTCAGGAATCTCCCTTGAAGGTAGGCAGAACCACCCCAGGTGTGGAAGGTGCAGGACCCAGCACCGTGCCCTCCAGCAGCAGGGCAGAATCGCGTTCAATACTTGTTGATCTCAGCGATGCTTCCTCTGCAAACAGTTTACTAACTTGTGGCTGGGTGCTACCGCTGCGGTGACACAGAATCACAGAATGGTTTGAGTTGGAAGGGACC
>VXBH01007119.1:8335-26099 GCA_013400035.1 Rynchops niger | reverse complement strand
TTTAAAAGCCGGGCAGACGTGGGGCTGAGGGACGTGGGTCAGTGGTGGGTTTTGTCAGAGTTACCTTGATGGTGGGACTCGATGATCTGAAAGGTCGCTTCCAACCTGGGCAATTCTGTGATTCTGTCTTCCCCTCCTCCACTTCTTATTCCCGATAACCCCTCCCCAGACACCCAGGAGAGTCACCAGCAGGAGACAGCTTTGTTCTGGGTGCTCCTGCTGCGGCACCGAGGGGTGAAGCCGGGCTGGCCGGGCTGTTGCATCTCCAGGCAAACTCCGCTTCCACCTCAGCAGCCAGATTTGCAGGGGAAAGGGTTTTCCTGAGAGCTGACAGCGTCAATAATTTCTTTGTAGAGATTTCACTGGCAACTCGATTTCTTCCATCGAAAAACAAGCATGGAGGGAATACCCATGGGCTGAGTCCTTGTAAGTATCCTCTAACATTTAAAGCATCAGGAGCTCAGGTATTTTCAATCCTTTCATCGGGTTTTTGAGCCAAGGGTATGATAAGCCCGAGCACCCACACAAACCGTTTCCATCTCAATTCAAAGCTGAGCTGCTCAACAAGAAACCATTTCCGTCTGAACTCAAAGCTGGGCTGCTCAGCAAGGAGGGGTGTGAATCCCCAGGGCTTCCTAGGATGGCAAAAAATGCTGTGAGCTGTGTCCCTTCCACCCTACAGGACCATCCCTGTGCCTATTTAATCAATGATCAGGCTACACGTCGCTTCAGCAGCCCAGGAGCCAGGGCCTGCTCCTGCGATGAGTGGTGACGATCCCTGTCGTGACTCAAAGAGATGTTTTAGTAAAGCTTCCACGGGATATTTTCCCCTGAAAATTCCACTCCCTCCCGGAAAGCAGCTGGTGTTACCGTAAATGTCCGTTTGCCTCATTCCAGGGTCCTCCAGGACAACGTTCTGCGGGCAGTGAAGAGGCATTCGCTGGAGGGTCTGCTCCTGCTGAAGCACCTGTAGGTACCATCCCCTGCCCACCATGGTGGGTTACTGCCTCCCCCTCCCTTGGACCCCTACTGCTCAATGTAACCCCCCCCAGTGCCCATCTGCCTTATTCCTCCTCGATTTCAAGCTACAGCCAGCGCAGAGCAGGGTGTCTTGGTGCTGCCATAGTGCCCGGTGGGAGGATTCCCTCAAGGCCATAGCGCAGCTTTCATCTCCCCAAATCCAACCAAGAGGAGGAGGCTCCTGCCCTTTCCCACAGAGATTGGATGACTTGTAGTCAACCCCATGCTAACAGTGACCCCTCCCCACACCCTGGGAGATTGCCCCTCGCTCTGTTTATCCGAGGACTGACATTGTTTGGGGTGAGAACCACCTAGACCAAGGCAAAACCCACGCATGCCTTGCTTCTCCTAGGGCTTGGGGGGGAAAGACCTCGGTTGTGTTGAAGACGGAGCTCCATATTGCTGACCGCTCTTGGGATAGCCCCTCTGGTGGCTATCTGAGGTGGAAAGAGAGAAGCCTGCACTGCCCCTTCCTCTGCTGCAATCCCAGATGGACCGGGCTTGGCAGGTCTCTGCTTCAACCTCCAGCTCCGAGCGGGACTAACCTCACAGCTAGCACAGGGTTTTTCTATTAAAAATCAATGAGGTTGCTCAGGGCTTTATCCAGCTGAGACCCCCCCTCTTCTTGGAGGAGAAACAAATGTGCATCTACGAATGTCATATGAAATATCATATGAAGCGGCAACAAGTGCTCTGTCTCTTCCACTCCCTGAAAAGGAGCAGAAAAGCATTAGGGTTTTGGTTTTCTCTCGTTGCAGTTCAGGTTTTTACATATTTTGGGGTTTCCTGCGCGGTGCAGGCGAAGGAAGTGTGAAACAAGAACGGCAAAATCTTGCCCTGTTCTCTGTCCTCTGCTTGGCCGCTATCACGCTGTCTTTTTCTTATCCTGAAGGCTAAGCAGCAGAAATAAATCCCCCCGTGGAGGCTCAGAGCTGTAGTGCCCAGATCCCAGACTACCTGAGCCTCAGAGGAGACGCGGCTACACTCATTTCTCAACACAAACCTCATGTCAAAGACAAAAATACCGCCACGCAAAAAAGCTGACAGCCAAGGAAGCATTGGCTTGGAGTTGGCTCATGAGGGTCGTGTTTTGAGTCCCGTTCCTCCGTTATTAGAGCAGCCGGAGTGAGGACATGGAGACGTGTCCCCACATCCCCTCTGTTGCAGATCATTGCAAGTATCTCAGCTCCATCACCGTTTGCATCCGTAGCGTCATTTGTTGAGTGCGACCCTTACATGCTTGCATTTTGCCCAGAAAAAAGGGAGGTTTTGTATTTTCTAGTCCTTGTGTTGGCTTGGAAGGAGCCAAATCCAGGGTGGTCTTGGCCTTTCTGGAGCTGCTCCTGCCGTGAGCCAGCCCTAGGGCGGCGTCTAAGCCTTGTCTCAGTGCTGGGGGATGGTGAAAAACCAGGTAGTGCCAGTGCTGGGGCTCGCTGCCCACGCCAGCTCCCCCTCCCTGTGGCTTTTTAGCAGGTACGTGTGCCCTACATTGTAGAAAAGAAGGATCCAAGAACTTAAAAGCAGGAAGCGCGTTCTGCGGGATGCGGGCTGCAGGCCAAACGAGACCGTGGGGGAAGAAACACGCTGCCAGCTGCGATCCCCTTCCACGAGGCTGAAAACTGAACTCTCCAAAGCACTTCTGAGATCGCATGTGCAAAGACCTTCCTCCCACCGCCCGGCTGCCACCCTGGGAGGTCCGGACCCCGCAGGCGAGAGCTGCGGTCGCTCCCCGATGCTCTCTCTCAACACCCTCTCCAGCAGCCAGGCCATCTCCTACCGAAGAAACCTTGTGCGTCCATCTCCTCTAATTTTAGGTGCCTAATACTTGCCTAGGATTAAGCTAATTGTTCAGGCTCTCTTTATCCACCATGGAGAGGAACGGGCACTTCCCATTCACCCAAACCATCTTGGGAACTTGTCTGAGGAGGGGCTGAATCACTCCCCGAAGGTATTTCTCTCACGCTGTTTGCCGCAGAACGAGCCCGGGCAGCGAATTCAGGCTGAGACAAGGAACCTTTTGATTTGTAAAGCTAGGCCAGGTGAATCCCGCAGCTGCTGAACGTCTACAGACATCTCCCAGCAGAGCTGTGCAGGAAAGCGGAGTTTAAGTTACCCGTTCATTCTGCCCTTTCCGAGACTTCCATGTTCTTGATTTTGCATCTTTAATACAGTCGCTTTAACATAACTTTTTCACCAAAAAGGGATTACGAGAAAAATCATAGAATGCGTTGGGTTGGAAGGGACCTCTGAAGGCCATCTAGTCCAACCCCCTGCAGGCAGCAGGGACATCTGTAACTAGATCAGGTCGCTCAGAGCCTCATCCAGCCTGGCCTTGAATGTCTCCAGGGATGGGGCCTCCACCCCCTCTCTGGGCAACCTGGGCCAGTGTCTCACCACCCTCAGGGTAAAGAACTTCTTCCTAATGGCTCATCTAAACCTGCCCCGCTCTAGTTTAAACCATTGCCCCGCGTCCTACTGCTACATGCCCTTGCAAATAGTCCCTCCCCAGCTTTCCTGGAGCCCCTTGAGGGACTGGAAGGGGCTCCAAGGTCTCCCCGGAGCCTTCTCTTCTCCAGGCTGAACCCCCCCAGCTCTCTCAGCCTGTCCTCCCAGCAGAGGGGCTCCGGCCCTCGGATCATCAAAAATAACCATTTTCATCACACAGTTGGTTACCAACCCGTCCCTGAGCCCTCAGACTAGAGGTTCTGTTCCAGCTTTTCTGGCTGACGTCAGCAAGCAAAGCACTGGTGGCATCGGGGAAAGGCAGGTTCCATCCTTGTGGCGCATCCAGAGGTGGGCAAATCGGTGTGGTCCCTGCAAACGCATCCTCGGCTGCTAAACCGGGACCGCGTAAAGCATCTTTTCTGTTATCAGAGAGGAAAATCGCACCCTAAAATAATTCTAGTGGGATCAGAGCTAGAAAAAAAACCCACGGAGATGGTAGCCACCTTCGGTCAGGAGGGCTATCACAGGTTACACACCACTGCAAGCTAATATCAGATATAAACACCCCAGGAAACCAGAGCCATGTAACATATATGCTGCCAGTGTCAAAGCAAATGAAAGTAAACATGACGGTGCAAACGTAATTAACATTTCGTGTTCAAATTTTAACAGGGATTTATCTTTCAATAAAATCCTGTCGCTTGAGGAGCGTGCTTTTGAGCCACTTCCTTTTTTGCAGCTCATGTGAGTTACAAAAATTTCTTTCTAGTGTATTTAGTGAAGTCTGCTGGCATTTACGACCCTCCTTGTGCGAGAAAATGTGCCTGCTATTTTTAGCACAATGACTAAATTTCTCCTGCTAAAAAGACTAACCGCGCTCAAGAGATCGATGCAGATGGCTGGGTGACCCGCAAACAGGATGAGAGATCGCAGCGTGGTTGTCCAAACGCAGCCATAATTGAAGCCATTTCTTGAAGGCTTGCTGTATCCCGGGGCAGAAATAGATTAAGCACATGTGCACTTCATTTCCTCTCCTTGACAGGTTAAGAAAAAAATGAGAAAAAGGCAGTTTCCTCCCTCCTCTCCTTTGGATTTGCATATTTCCTACAAATCAATACTGCTTTTGGCTCCAGCTTCCTGTAGGACAGACTCATTTGCTTTCTGTGATGTCCTTTTTCCCCAGAAACCTTAGTGGAAATGTCGCCACGCAGATCCAGAACGGCACTTTCCAGGCACGGCACGGGATGCGGTTTTTACAGAAGCTGTAAGTGGAACAAGGTCCAAACGTAGATAAGAGCGGGACTCCGCGGCGACAGCGGGGAAGAGCGGGTTTGCTCTCTGCGGAGAACTGAATCCTACCACAGATGTCATCCAGGGTCCACCAAGAGTCTGCAGCCTGAAAGCCGTTTTCTCCTGGGCTGCCCACCTTCTCCGCGGCTTCCTTGAACCAGCATCAGGTTCAAACTGCAGCAGAGAGAGGCCACGGGGACGGATAAGAAATGCTGCGGGAAGGGGGAAGAGGCAGGGTGATGAAGGGTATGGGATGTGACCCAGATTTGTAGCCAGAAATTTCACTTTGCGTATTTGCATTTAAAAGCAAAAGGTCTCAAAAAACACCCACAAAAAGGAAACTTCGTTCTTTTCGGTATCTGGAGAAAACGTGACTTAATCCATAGCGGGTTCTATCAAGAAGCCCTTCCAGGGATAGGATCACCGTTTCCATCCGGACCTGAAGTAAGTGGGAAGCCAGGGCGTTTTGCCCACCGAGGGTTCACAGACGTAAGGAAAAGCCCACAGTCTCCCTGCGCTCCTGAAAAGTGCCATACTTCTCACGTGATACGCCGAATAAGGTGGGATAATAAATTAGGAATGACGATTCCCATCGGACTAGGCTGCAGCTTTGCCTGGGCGGATGCGGCAATAGGGTAAAAGTTTATGGACAGTGGGAATGGAAGAAAATACGGAAAGTTAGACTCCAAAATAACATCAAAGTCCTGGGAAGCAAAGACAAGGTGTCAGCTGAGGAGGAAAGAGAGAGATGCTGTGTTTTCCAGAAGCAGCACTTCTGGGCTTTGGCTCTTTGAGCTGGAGATAATCAGGACCCGATGTATTTACTGAATCAGCCCATCAGCATGTGTGCCTGCCTCCAGCCTTCATCCCAGCCCCTTCCTCACACGCCTAGCGCCGAGCCAATTTTTTATCTTCGGGCTGAAATTTCCTATGTTTGTTCTCTACTTGAAAGGAAATTCTTTGGGGAGGTTTGAGTAAAAACTGTTCAGCCAAATCCACATCTGCCATCCATAAAAGCGGGCTGGATCCTTACCAACCATGAGCCTCTTTACACCACTCGCCCCGTAGAGAGGAGCCTGGAAAGCGGATTCCAGCGTAATTCCACATCAGACCCGACAGGCACAACTCTCTGTGGGCCTCTCTGCTATTCAAAGGGCAGAAATGTGAAGCCTGGCAAAGAGGGAAAACTCCTTGATCACAGAACTATTTTGCAATGATCTAGTGGGAATTCACTTTGATTTCGCTGTGTTTGTACAATTCAGGAACCGCTGGGGTTTGTTTTTTTTTTTTTTTGACTCTACAGTAAGTGTTTTAACCACCTCCCGTTTCTCCAGTGCCTGCTGATCTTGGCTTTCCGGGCTCGTGGGTAAGAGGACATGGGGACACGCTGTCCCCACGTCCCCCTACCCACCCAGCTCCCGTCCTTCCCATCACCCACTCACAGCGGTGTGTTGTGTTTTTCAGGACCCTAAGCCATAACCCCCTGTCTGTTATTGCTGACACGTCATTCTTCGAGCTGCCTTCCATCAAATATCTGTAAGCATTGACTCATTTTTACGAGATTAATACAGACCGTTGTCTCTAGCGAGTGCCCGATTGTCAGGAAAGCAGAGATCCAGCAGCAGATCTCACTTTTCTCCCAACTTTATTCTGCTGGAGGCAAAAATAACCCCAGCACTGGCAGAGCAAGGCAAAGGCCAAGCGGTCCTGGTGTGTTCCCAGCTGCAAGGCAACCAAGGAGCCGGGACACACAGACGCCAAGGTCTGGGGTTGTGGGGTGGCCTGAAGGGTGTGGGAATGCCCCTCGCTCCTGCTTGGGCGCTGAGAAGGTGGGATCCTGGTCTTTGGGGTGCTCATGCCGGCAGTCCTGGGCTCCTGCGCGCCCCGCATCCCCGCCCCGCTGCCTTGACACAGCTCAGGGCAGGGGCTGTCTGTGTTCATCGCAATTCACAGCATCCGATGGCTCCTGCTCGCATCGCTGTGACTCCTCGGGGAGGAAGGCATGCAGGGTTTTTGCAGAGGTCCCTGCTGCTGGCAGCCCTGCTATCCCACAGATACCCTTTGCTTTCTGCTCAGCACGTTTTCTCTTTTCCCTGTTACAATCTCTCTTCCCACAGTCACAGTGGATTCATCCTCTTGGGCAAGAAGCGTCTCCCTTCAAGGGCTGGCGCTACACTCATGGAGGGCAGGAGGAGGGTTTTGAGCCAGGGAATCAATCCTTTCAGTTTGCATTTATCTCCCACGAGATCTGCGGGATCCCCTCCTGAATCAGACCCCATGGGTAGGAACAGGTCAAAGCAGAAAGACGATAGGGTTTTTTAGTCATTTCTGTTTGATTAGGCAGAAGTGGATCCCCCTGCCAACACCACCACAACCACCAGGGACCTCTTCTTGTTCTCAGAGCAGAGTTCTGGTAACGCGGCCTGAAAAATTAATGTGGTTTTTCAAATCCTTTCAGAGACCTGGGTGCGACAGAAGTGACTCAGCAGACATTGCTCACGCTCCTCCTGACAACACTCCGCTTGGAAACGCTGTGAGTACGCAGGGACTCGGTCCCAGCTGCCAGCAGATCGGAATTGCTGAAACAAGGGGTCTGCCTGGGAGACAAACCAGCTCGCCACTAAATCAGAGTAACCCCAGTGAGCCGAAGGTTTGCTATTTACTTTTGAGAACCTCCCAAACACACCTGCTATGAAACAGAATCTCACCTTTTAGGTCACGTTTTCCAGGTTTTTCGAAGGGAAGTTTTAAATCAAGTTGGGGCGCGTTTCTGTTTCAACCAGCGTTTCGAGATTGGTTCCATTTTCAAAGGTAAAATCAACATTTTGATGCCACCGGAGAAGCCTATTTGCTATTCGAATCCTCTCCTAGAAATTCGGAGAACGTATTTGTCCATCGGAACTGTGGGGTGGGGAGTTTTCCAGAGCTGTCGAAGAAATCCAAGCAAAACTGTGATCTGTGTGTTACCTGAGTTGGGCTCGGAGACATGGATTGAGATGCTGGGTCTTTCTCCAGTAACGTCTTTTCTTTAGCAAACTGCCCGGTGACCTGGCCTGCTGCTTCTGCCAGGAGAAACCCACCACCGAAACCCCTTGCAGGACCATCAAGTTCCACTGTGAGAACCTGTGCTCCACCAAGCGCTCCCCACTGCGGTAGGCTTCCCCATGACGCAGGCTCCTCAAATCTGCCCCTTTTCCTCTAGCTTTAGTAGCATGGCCCCATTTTGCGTGGCTTCCCACGCAGCGTTGGTCACTTCGATGTCATCAGCCCAGCCCGGTGGCCCCTGGCCAGTTCCAGGGACACTAAATCTGAGCAGGTTTAATGAGCTGAGCACAGATTTAGTGAGCTGAGCACAGCTAGAGGAGCTCCGTCCATGCGAGGCCTTTAAATCAGCCAGTGCAGGGAGCTCAGGTGAGACCTGGGAGGCCCCTGACTCTGCTCCCGGAGCCACGGGCACAAAAATCTCCCCCTTGAGCCTATGACTTGGAAAAAACAAGGGTTGAAAAGTTACTAGTGATTGCACATATCTTCTGTGTCAAATACTATCTTGAGAAGAAATAGCTTGCTGGGCTAAACAAACACACGAGCTTCCAATCCACACAGCGCATCTAGCCAAGGCAATCATGCGTTCCCAGTACCCTCCCCAAGTGCTGGAAGGCACCGTCTGCTCATAAGGCCCCCAAATTCCCCCTGACAACCTCCCGAGCCTTTCCAGTGCCACCGTACCTTGGCCAGTCACAGCTCAGCGGCGAGAGGGGTCCCAGGCGCAGCACAGATATGGCCAAAGGGCCCGGTGATGTTTGCACTGCTCAGGTAAGGTGCTGAGCTGCACCTCAAACCTGCCACCCACTTTGGAAACCCCCAAAACTGAGCATGGATGCCCCCTGGCAGGCTCTATAGAACCCTCCCGTGATGTTAGAGCACGTTGGAAGGGGGCAGGGATATACAGGCTCCAAAACTTGCCTGGGTGACCCCAGAGAATTGCCTGTTCTCTCCGTCACCCTGCTCCCCGTGGGCAGCAGAGAGGACAGGAACTTCAGTCTCCTTCGCAGGGCATTAGGGGAACACCAAGCGTCGTTATTCTCTCGTTAGCCTGGGCAGCGTGAGCAAGGCGCTGGCCCGCTCAGTCTTTGCAAGGGGTAAATAACATCCTGTTCAAAGCAGAGACAAGCTGGACTTCTGCAAATAGGTACAGGAAGGGTTCCAAGGTCCCCGAGAAACTAGTTTTCAAACTGGAGCTGGACAAGTGAGCCTAACCTCGAGAAGGCTCCGAGGAGACCTTCGAGCCCCTTCCAGCACCTAAAAGGGGGCTTACAGGAATGATGGGGAGGGACGCTGGATCAGGGAGTGTAATGATAGGACACGGGGTAACAGTTTCAAACTGGCAGAGGGGAGATTGAGATGAGATCTGAGGAAGAAATTGTTGGCTGTGAGGGGGGTGAGCCCCTGGCCCAGGTTGCCCAGAGAAGCTGTGGCTGCCCCATCCCTGGAGGGGTTCAAGGCCAGGTTGGACAGGGCTTGGAGCGACCTGGGCTGGTGGGAGGTGTCCCTGCCCAGGGCAGGGGGTGGCACTGGGTGATCTTCAAGGTCCTTTCCAACCCAAACCATTCTGCAATTCTGTGAAAACAGGCTGCTAAGCCATTTAGGGCTAGGTACCTCAAAGGTATTTCCGTGTCCGATTTCCTATCATTTTAACAGGGGAAAAAAAAGGCCTAAATACCTTCGCAATCTGTAAATATTCTTCACCGTGTCACCCTGCCTCTGGCATGAAGCTATCTGCAAAGCAGGATTAGAGACAAGGTTGTGTCTGCAGCCTTGGTGTGGGACTCTTCAAGACTTATCCTGGCTCTGCAGACTCGGCGGGTGCCCTCCTGGGCCCTTTGCATCGCTCTGGCTCAAATCCCCAACGTTTTCCACTTCTTCTAGGCCAGGGTGATGGGAGCTGCACCCACCAGCAGCGAAACAGCTCTCCGTTATCGGGGGCTCGCTTTGACTGCAGCTTGTGGCAGACCACAGTATTTTAACATGGTATGTCCCAGGTTTTCCTGACCGCAGGGAGAAGGGCTGGTCGGGATAACTGCTCAGGGACAAACACCACGTCTCTGGGTATTCTGCTTTCCAGGCTTGCTCCACGTTCAAAAAGCTTTACGGTGATGTTAGCAACTCAACACTGGCCCGTATCGAGCTGTGGGGAACTCTCCGACAGCAAACCCATTCCCCCGGGATGCTTCCCATCGATCCAAAGAGAGCCCTGGGAGAGACCAGAAAAGAAACATCTATCTGTTCTGCCCCCTGCGATAACCTGATTGATTTAACGAGATTTTTTCCCGTCTGTAACACATCCACCCTTCAGTTCACGCACTTCCTTGTCTTAAAGCCGAGCGCCTGCTGCTTGGGGTAAACCTTTGACCCCGTGTTGTGGCAGAAAGCTTCTTGTGGTGCCGAGCCACCGATCTGCTCGCTTGGTGTTTTACAGCTCGCGCGGATCCTCTGGCAGAGACACAAGGAGAAATAATAGAAGCCGTACAATCCAGGAAACTGAGCGCCGGCACGGTGTTGAACCTCAAGCCCAAGGAACCTTCGCTCGGAGAGTATGAAACGGTAACGCTTGCGGTTGTCCTGAGCCTGACCAGCACTGATGGTGACCTCCGCAACCCCCGCGATCGCATTTCTGGAACAAATTCATATTCCCTTCAGCACCTACCCAGGCAGGAAGGTAAAACCAGGATGGAGCTGATGCTGGTTCTGCACAGCGCTCAGCGCGTGGGCTGGACCAGTGAAACTGCTATAAGGAAACTCTATTTTCTAGAAAAGGCGCTAGTGGCCGAGCCGAAGAAGCAGCTGCACAAGGCTAAAATCGTCGTGACTGTGAAAAACATCGTCTCACCCCTGCCAGCGCCTGGCGTGCAGAAGCAGGAGGTGCAGGAGATCCCGGCAGCGGAGGGAGAGACAACCTGGGTGAAAAAGCAACGTGACGTAGGTTTGAACCGTGCAGCATCGAACCCCTGGGAAGCAGCTGGCAGGTTAAACCCCACTGACAACCTCTCAGTCTTCAGACGACGCAAAATATCCACACCTCCTTCGAAACATTCCCTTTCCCACTCCCCAGCAGAGGCCCCTCATTTGTCTGGGTCTTGTAACATTCAAAATTATTCCGGTACTGTGGAACAGACCGAGAAAACGCCTGGGATGGAGGATGTGGAGGATGCAGAAGATGCAGAGGAGGCACCATCTCCAAGGCAGGACCATGTTTGGACTTAGAGGGAGCACAAGCAGGAGGACAGCCCATATCGGAATAAAAGTACTCAGCTTTTCTCCAAGATGTTTGGCAACGTGAATCCAGAGGAAGAGCCCACAGTGACAGAAAGTGAAGCAGAGCAGAGACTAAACACAAAACAGCATTTTTTTGATAAGCTGTTGGTTAACGACAGCCCCCCCCCGCTGTAAGCAGCGTGCTAGAGGACACTGCTGAAGAAGAGGGTTCCTCTCTAGGTGGGCATTTACCAGCCATCCCTCAAACCACAAAAACACATTGGAAGCAACAAAAGGAAGGATCCGGTTTCCTCAATAAACAAGGTAGCTCCGACAGCCCGGATGACACGCTGGTTCAAGGAGACTTCTTTGAAACCAAGGTCAACCATCACCTGCACTTGCTCGTCTCCAACAAAGCGCTGCGGACCTTCATCGCCCAGGTGGCACGAGCCCTGAGGATGGACTGCCACCGGCCCGAGCTCCAGCTGGCCTGTGCAAAGATGGTCTCGAAGACGGGGCTGCTCGTAAAGCTGCTCAGCGAGGGGCAAGATGACCAGGCAGCCTCTGCTCTCGTGGGCCAGTGTCTCCTGGAAGGGAACTTTTCCAGTGGTACGGCCAAGGAAACGGGCAGGAAACTCACAGGGAAGGTAGGAGAGATACTGGGCATTGCTGGACGTGTCCTCCTGGACAACGGGGAATAGAAGGAGCAACTCTCTCTCTCCTCCTGATTTTCTTTCCTTTGCTCCCAGTTGAAAGCAGAGCACACTTTGGGTGACGGGTTCCTGTTATCGATGTCGGTGTCCATCATGATCATGATTATTCTCACGGTGATTTGTCTTCTCGAGGTAAGCCGGTAACTTGTTTGACAGACAGCTGTCAGTCAAGCCTTGTAGCTGGAGTGCACCAGGGCAGGGTGGTGCCTCCCCGCACGGATTCGGAGCCCCAGGGTGCTGATGCGAATGCCCGTGGGTAGCACAGGAGATGTTTTTCCAACCTTGGAGCCAGTCGCGGCATCCATGCAGCTCAGTGCGGGTTCAAGCCTGCTTGGAGGGGGGATCGTCTTGGCATCTAGATGATCTTTAAGGATCCTTCCAACCGAAACCATTCAATGATTCTGTGATCTGTAGCTCTGCTTTGCAGTTTTCTGAACAGCTTCCTTGAGTGGGGCTGCGGCTCGTTCCCAACCCAGCCTCTCCCATCAGCTTTTCCTCAAGCTTTATCCCGCAATCCCAACCCTACAGAGTCACCTCCCAGGCTCTTCTCCTGCCCCTGGCCTGCTCTCCTGCCCACGCTGACTGCTTTCAGCCATGCAGCGATTCCCCTGCTGCCTTCCCTCTTGCCAAAATCACAGAATAGAATAAGAGAATTGAATCACAGAATGGTTTGTTGGAAGGGACCTTAAAGCTCATCCAACCCCCCTGCCCCGGGCAGGGACACCTCCCACCAGCCCAGGTGGCTCCAAGCCCCGTCCAACCTGGCCTTGAACCCCTCCAGGGATGGGGCAGCCACAGCTTCTCTGGGCAACCTGGGCCAGGGGCTCACCGCCCTCACAGCCAAGAATTTCTTCCCAATATCTCATCTAAATCTCCCTTCTTTCAGTTTGAGGCCATTACTCCTTGCCCCATCACTTCAGGCCCTTGTAAAAACTCCCTCCCCAGCTTTCTTGTAGGCACCATTCAGATACTGGAAAGCTGCTCTAAGGTCTCCCCAGAGTCTTCTCCTCTCCAGGCTGAACCCCCCCAACTCAACTCTCCCAGCCTGTCCTCTGGAAGGACAAAATCAAGTCCTTCTGCAAGGCGTGACGGCTGCGCGCGGGTCAGGGCAGTGGGAGAGGCAGGGGAGAGGACCCAGGGTGCCCACAGGCTTTCGGCCCCCATCTGGGGCCCCTTCTCGGGAAAAAAACCAAACCAAACCAAACCAAACCAAACCAAACCAAACCAAACCAAAGCAGCTTTTATTTCTTTAAAACCTGACCTACGTGTTTCAGGCAGGGGTTAAATCGGAGTGGAGCACCCTGCAAAAAGCTGCGCAGATAAGAAAGGCAGACATAAACACTGCTGAGATTAGGAGAGCTCTGGGAGTTCGGGTCATTCCGGAGGCAGGGAAAAGCAGGGAGTTGGGAAGGGAGGATGGGCTCTTTCTAAAATTGCGGCTGCTGGTACAGGCTTGCACATGTATATAACGGGCTCGGTCGGAGGAAGAATCTTTTGGCCTGCCTTGTTTTTGCAGAGTACGACGAAAAAATCCTGATGTTACAAGTCACTCTCCCCCTCTCTCCTTCACCAGGCTTGCTCCCAAAAAAATGCCTCTGCTTCCCAACCCCGAAGTACCACTAAATCACAACCAAGAAGGTAATGAACCCCTGTGCCGCGCCACTGCTGTGTCATGAATGATCTTTACTCCGAACAGCACCTAATCCTCGAGCCCCGGGCACGTGGGCACTGAAGACCCACCAGTCTAGGTTAAAAACACGGAGCTTTTTTAGGACAGCCAGAGAAGGGCCCCCAAAGCTGTGAGCTCACATCTCAGCCAGCGGCACCCTGGATGTGGTGGATGTCTTTGGCCCCAGGCTCCAAAGTGGGACCACGTCCCTGCAACCACATTACCCAGCCCCAAGGAAATGCCTCCCCGCTCTGGTTCCCGTCAATACTCTTCTCTGGTGCCAGCTCAGCCCTATTTCATAGCACCATAGAATCACAGAATGGTTTGGGGTGGAAGGGACCTTAAAGATCATCTCCTTCCACCCCCTGCCCTGGGCAGGGACACCTCCCACCAGCCCAGGTGGCTCCAAGCCCCGTCCAACCTGGCCTTGAACCCCTCCAGGGATGGGGCAGCCACAGCTTCTCTGGGCAACCTGGGCCAGGGGCTCACCGCCCTCACAGCCAAGAATTTCTTCCCAATATCTCATCTAAATCTCCCTTCTTTCAGTTTGAGGCCATTACTCCTTGCCCCATCACTTCAGGCCCTTGTAAAAACTCCCTCCCCAGCTTTCTTGTAGGCACCATTCAGATACTGGAAAGCTGCTCTAAGGTCTCCCCAGAGTCTTCTCCTCTCCAGGCTGAACCCCCCCAACTCAACTCTCCCAGCCTGTCCTCTGGAAGGACAAAATCAAGTCCTTCTGCAAGGCGTGACGGCTGCGCGCGGGTCAGGGCAGTGGGAGAGGCAGGGGAGAGGACCCAGGGTGCCCACAGGCTTTCGGCCCCCATCTGGGGCCCCTTCTCGGGAAAAAAACCAAACCAAACCAAACCAAACCAAACCAAACCAAACCAAACCAAAGCAGCTTTTATTTCTTTAAAACCTGACCTACGTGTTTCAGGCAGGGGTTAAATCGGAGTGGAGCACCCTGCAAAAAGCTGCGCAGATAAGAAAGGCAGACATAAACACTGCTGAGATTAGGAGAGCTCTGGGAGTTCGGGTCATTCCGGAGGCAGGGAAAAGCGGGGAGTTGGGAAGGGAGGATGGGCTCTTTCTAAAATTGCGGCTGCTGGTACAGGCTTGCACATGTATATAACGGGCTCGGTCGGAGGAAGAATCTTTTGGCCTGCCTTGTTTTTGCAGAGTACGACGAAAAAATCCTGATGTTACAAGTCACTCTCCCCCTCTCTCCTTCACCAGGCTTGCTCCCAAAAAAATGCCTCTGCTTCCCAACCCCGAAGTACCACTAAATCACAACCAAGAAGGTAATGAACCCCTGTGCCGCGCCACTGCTGTGTCATGAATGATCTTTACTCCGAACAGCACCTAATCCTCGAGCCCCGGGCACGTGGGCACTGAAGACCCACCAGTCTAGGTTAAAAACACGGAGCTTTTTTAGGACAGCCAGAGAAGGGCCCCCAAAGCTGTGAGCTCACATCTCAGCCAGCGGCACCCTGGATGTGGTGGATGTCTTTGGCCCCAGGCTCCAAAGTGGGACCACGTCCCTGCAACCACATTACCCAGCCCCAAGGAAATGCCTCCCCGCTCTGGTTCCCGTCAATACTCTTCTCTGGTGCCAGCTCAGCCCTATTTCATAGCACCATAGAATCACAGAATGGTTTGGGGTGGAAGGGACCTTAAAGATCATCTCCTTCCACCCCCTGCCCTGGGCAGGGACACCTCCCACCAGCCCAGGTGGCTCCAAGCCCCGTCCAACCTGGCCTTGAACCCCTCCAGGGATGGGGCAGCCACAGCTTCTCTGGGCAACCTGGGCCAGGGGCTCACCCCCCTCACAGCAAACAATTTCTTCCCAATATCTCATCTCAATCTCCCCTCTGCCAGTTTAAAACCCTCCCCCCTCGTCCCATGGCTCCCCTCCCTGCTCCAGAGTCCCTCCCCAGCTTTCCTGGAGCCCCTGGAGGGACTGGAAGGGGCTGGAAGGTCTCCCCGGAGCCTTCTCTTCTCCAGGCTGACCCCCCCCATCTCTCTCAGCCTGTCCTCCCAGCAGTTATTATTTCCTTGCTGTTATTTCCTTGTTATTTCCTTGGATGTTATTTTCCTCGGCTTCTATTTCCTCGCCGTTATTTCCTTGACCATTATTTCCTTGGCTGTTTCCTCAGATGTTATTTCCTTGGTTATGCCCTTGGCTCTTATTTCCTTGCTGTTATTTCCTCGGATGTTATTTCCGTGGATGTTATTTCCTCGCTGTAATTCCCTCGTTATTTCCTTGGCCGCTCTTGCCTTGACCATTTCCTTGGCTGTTGTTTCCCGGGATGGCCTTTCCTTGCCGTGACCGCGACCGATGCCGGCAGCGCCCGGAGCAGCCGCACACGGGGAGACACATGCCGCCCCCCGCCCTGTGGCTCCGCTGCACCCCGAGAGTGACGGTCCCCCTGCACGGAGGGGGACACAGGGGACGCTGCAGGTGCCGTGCGCTCGGGACCCCCGGAGCTCCCCCCGGCAGGGTGGGACGGGCGGCTGCAGGGATTCCCGACACGCGTGGGACACGCTCCCGCGGGAAGGGACGTCCCCACGGGGTGGCGTGGGGTGTCTGAGGCCCTCACGGTTGTCGGAGGACAGGGAAGCGCGGCCGAAATCACTGGGAAAACCCGGCGGGTTTTCACCCAAAGCATCCTGCGAGCGGGGGGAAGCGCACACGCGTGTTGCCGGGCCTGCACACACGTGCACACGCGTGTGTCGCAGTCGTGAATGGACGGGGGGAAGGCGGCTCTGCCCGGGGGGAGCACCAACCCCAGCCTGTGACACCCACGTGCACACGGGAGCAGGCGTGTTCAGGTGTGTGCAGGCGTGTGCAGGAATGTGCAGGCATGTGCGAGTACACGTGTGTGGGCACGGGTCTGGGTGAGCCTGCCTGGGCACGTCTGTCCATGTGTGTGCAGACGTGTGCCCGCTTGCGCGCGTGCCTGTGCACCTGTGCCTGCCACGCGTGTGCTCGTGTGTCTGCTTGTGCGTGTGCTCATGTGTGTTCGCACATGTGCTCGCATGTGTGCATTTGTGCACGTGTGTGCTCATATGTCTGCTTGTGTGTACATGTGGGCACGGGTGTTTGCACCGGTGTGTGAACGTGAGTGTGCGTGTGTGTGTATTTGCACAGGTGTCTGAGCATGTGTGCATTTGCACACGTGTGTGCACGTGTGTTTGCATGTGTGTATGAGGATGTATATGCATGTGTGTGTATGTGTGCACGTGTGTTTGCGTGTATGAGCAGGTACGTGTGTGCATGTGTGTGCGCGTATTTCCACATGTGTATGAGCATGTGTGCATTTGCATATGCATGTGCCTGCCTGCACGTGTGTTTGCATGTGTGCATGTGTGTTTGCGCACGTGTATGAGCATGTATGTGTGTGTATGCGTGTGTGCATGTGTTTTGGGCGTATGTGCATGTGTGCACGTGTGTGTGTGCACATATGTATTTCCACACGGGTATGAGCATGTGTGCATTTGCAAATGTGTGTGTGTGTGCACGTGTGTTTGCATGTAAGTGCATGTGTGTGCACATGTGTTTGCATGTGTGTATGCGGGTGTGTGTGCATGTGTGTGCGTATCTTTGCACGTATAAACGTGCGCATGTGTGTACGTGTTTGCACGTGTATGAGCATGTATGTGTATGTGTGCACGTATGCTTGCACATATGTGCATGTGCGCATGTGTGCACGTGTGTGCATGTGTGTGTGCATATTTCCACATGTGTATGAGCATGTGTGCATTTGCAAATGTGCACGTGTGTTTGCATGTGTGGGGATGTGTGTGCATGTATGTGTGCATGCGTGCACGTGTCTTTGAATGTACGAACGTGTGTGCATGTGTGGACGTGTCTGCACGTGTTTGCATGTATGAGCATGTATGTGTATGTGTGTATGCACATGTGCACGCGTGTCCGTATGTATGAATGTGTGTGCATGTGTTTGCACGTGTGCACGTGTGTCCGTATGTATGAATGTCTGTGCATGTGTTTGCACGTGTGTCCGTATGTATGAATGTGTGTGCATGTGTTTGCACGTGTGTCCGTGTGTATGAATGTGTGTGCATGTGTTTGCACGTGTGTCCGTGTGTATGAATGTCTGTGCATGTGTTTGCACGTGTGTCCGTGTGTATGAATGTCTGTGCATGTGTTTGCACGTGTGTCCGTGTGTATGAATGTGTGTGCATGTGTTTGCACGTGTGCACGTGTGTCCGTGTGTATGAATGTCTGTGCATGTGTTTGCACGTGTTGGCATGTGTGTATGAGCATGTATGAATGTGTGCACATATAAGCATGTGTTTGCACGTGTGTCTGTATGTATGAATGTCCATGTGTTTGCACGTGTGCATGTGTATGAGC
>VXBH01007115.1:75120-133627 GCA_013400035.1 Rynchops niger | reverse complement strand
TTTAAACAGAAGCAAACACACCATAAATAATATAATAATAAATAAACATTTATTATAGTTATTTACAGATAGGTATATGAGATAGGCATTTGAACACTCATGAATTAATATTGGATAGTTCCTATACTGCCCGTATTGAAAAATTCCTTTGAGTTCAAAAAAATTTTTAATTAGAATAGTTTCACAATTTTGGCATGATTTTGAATGGATACATCCCTGGAAATAGCAGTCTAATAACAATCCATAAAATACAAAAGTCAGCTAGTGAGTTGTTCACTGCAATTATCCCTCCTTCATTTTAATAACTAAAATTCAAACATTTTACTATAAATATTAAATTGTTATAAAATGCAGCAGTAGTTTCTTAAAATGCAAAGTGTAAAATTATAGGCTTTTCAGATTAAAAACATTCAGTATTTACCTTTCTGTCTTAATAGCATTAATAAAAGTGATTCAGAGATTTCCTAATGTCACATGCAAAATATTTTATATAGATATTTCTTTGCTGTAGCTTAATAAAGTTTGTTCTTCATAGTACTGTAAGATAAATAGCATTAATTCCTAGGCAACCTTAGCTAAAATAATTATGTTGTACTTTGTGGAAAAAAGGGGTTACTTTCTCAATATCAAATGCAAAAGTGTCCCAAGTTTTTTATCAGCACACGGTGAATGTTTGCCTTAAGATGAACTTAGTATCAGCAACCTTACAAATGAGCAAATAAAAAACAGGCATTGATAAAAATGTGCTGAAAGCGTTCCTTTTGTCAAATGCAGTTAATGTGCACCATGCTTCATGCTTTGTTGCACCCTGGGGCTAGACAGGGTTACTCCATTTGCAGTCCATTCTATTTTAACTTCCCAGGACCCAGCGGAGGCCTGGGAAGACTCAAGAGTTCTGGTGACAGACACTGGAGATCTGTTATCTTTAAATGAAGTGTTTTAGGGCCATTCCAACCTGAATTTGTGTATCCAGGTCTTTCGGTTAAGCCCAGAGGAGATCCAGCTGGTGTTCTGGCAGTACAAACCTCTTCATATTGCCTCCTCCATGTGCTCCAACGCTGGCTTAGATAGTGCACCTGTAGGATTGAGAGGGAATTTCCCCCACCCCACTCCACCCCACTCATTTGCTTTCAAGCTTGACTTATCTTGTTCTGCTGGGATTGCCAACAAAGGCTTAAGTCATGGTAGTGGTATTTTTTATCTTTATGCAACCGAGAATAAAATTGAAGCTACTAACTCATTCTATATGCAGCCTGGGACAACCACTAAATCTTCACATGCTTTGCCCCTTTCCAGTTCAACTCAGTGATCTAAAGCCAAACAGTTATGTTTCTCAATACTAATTCCATCATCCCAGAAAAATTGGTTTTCTCCAGCTGTGTTACTGGGAAATGATAAAATAAAACAGTGGAAAAATAAGGAAATATGTTTGGGTTTTTTTGTTGTTTTGAGTTAAACTGAGACAGTGCTTTTAAAGGGTTAAACTAAAATGTCACATAAAAATTTGTTCGGCTAACTTCTCAGTTCTATAGGTTTGCTCTGGAAATTGCATGGATTTCTGCCAGTCAGCTGCTGCAGAGGCTGAATGGATCGTAAATGCATGCCTGGAGCCTGGGTTCCTTTCCTTGGTGCCTTGTGCAGGTTATAGAGACATATTCGCCCCCTGACCCCGACCCTGCATACAAAGGCTATTCTCTTGCCTCTGTTTTAACCCTGGTGAAACATAATCACCATGAACCTTCTCCTAATAGAAGTCCCAAAAGGGAAGAAACAACTTAAACCCTTAATGACTGTTTTCACTTTTGTGCTGAATTTAGGATAGTTCACAGTAGAAAACTGCTAAATGAAACCTCAAATTTCATTAAAATAAAACTAAAAAACCCAAACAAACCACAACCCAAAGCCTTTCTCATGAAACGCAGTATTCTGTGATCCTGATTTTGATTGTATAAATCAAAATAGATCAACACAAAAAAGTTTCCTGTAAATTTACCCCTCTGACGGGGAAAACAATCAGCTCCTGTCCCTTGGATCTTGAAGAGAGGCAGAATCGGTGCAGGACAAGTTGAGGAAAAAGTGCTGCTGAGTTGCAGGCTGCTGACAGGCAATGCTATGCAGGGATAGTGCTTGTAAATTTCAGCTGCCATCGTATCCCATACGGAATGACCAGGCTGATGTGTTTCTGTCTCACGAGCCTGGAGCCGAGGCTCAATGGAGACATGCCCTTTAGGGCTCTCCTCAAAACTTTGGTTTCACATTCACTGGGCATCTTACTGGTTTCACATTCACTGGGCATCTTAAACTCCTAGCAACCTAGGAATAAGTATCATCAGAATCTTAATAAATACAGATGATTTTTTAAATAGTTAACTTCTATAAATCCCATTTAATGATGAAGAAATGTCACCCTCCTGCTCCAGTGCCTATCAGATGACATGGCCCTCCACCTACATCTGTCGTTTAATGCAGTCAGGAAGGACAGGGTCATTCAGAAGGTTGCTTCCCTGGGGCAGAGTCTCCAGCTTTGAAAATAAATATCTCAGCTTTTTCTTGACATGTCATTTTGACAGTGACTCGAATGCACTTCAGCATTCGTCTAGGAACAAGAGATAATTGCACCAGGGTGAGATGGTCTCAGAGGGCCCTTCTATTACACCTCTGGAGTTCCTGTTGGGATTGCTTGCTAACTCTTGATCTTCTCTGTGATCTGCCATTCTGTGAGGTATCATGCAGCACAGCAGATGCAAACAATCTACAGTCATTTAAGAGCTCTGTTGGAATATTATTTTCTTTTTGCATTTTGTTCTGTCTATAAACCTTTGATATGGAAGCTTTAAAAAAAACAAGTAAAACTAATATGACATCCTAATCACCTATTTGCTTTATACCTCAAATTATACATCCTACTGCTACAATATGAAAGTAAGCAAACTTAAAAAAACACACCAACCTAAGTCTATAGTTACTGTATATACTCAGGTTTTTGTGCCATCAGATATTGCCTAGAGACTTTAAACAAAACTCTGCCATCTGTATCTATCATGCTGTTTGTCAGAATGGCAGCTTTATCATATTACTATTTTTTTAAGGGGTAGGTTGCTGACCTATCACTCAACTCCTATCCTGTGGGCAGCTTTTTGTCTGAATTTAGCTCTTTAATCTCTCCAGCTATGTGGATTTCCAGGAATTTAAGCTCTCACCAGTGTAAGTCTTAATGGGTTTCAGAGCTTTCCTGCCATTCCAACACATTAAGGAAGAGTGTCCGGGGAAAATACCATGTTTATGTTGCACTGTACTACCTCTTGAAGAATGCAGCATGTTCCTATACTGCCTTACTGTGATTGTATGGTCATGACCAGACCATCACCTGGCCTCCACTTTGTTCTGCATTTCCTTTCTTTGGAAATGCACTCCATATGAGAATGAGAAGAGAGAAAAAGTCTAAATTAACTTCCATGTTTGGCTATTCCTTGGTCAGGCTAAAAAGGCAGATGTGCTATGTTTTGTTCTTTCCCTTTTCCTTCTGCGTGATTCCAGCAAGAATCCTTAACGCTGATACTACAAGGAAATTACAAGTCATGGCTCCCTCCTGATTTTGCTGATATGCTCTAAAAATACTAAATGGAATAAAAGAAGAATATACATTCATACGTAGGTGTCCATAATGCTCTACTGACAGCATGATCTTTATTAACAACTTGCTCCCTGGTTTAACGTAACAAGAATGCAATGTGAGGTAGACGTGTTCACAACTTTGGTAGGTGGGTTGGCACTGTTTCTTTGGAACCTGTAGGGGTGTAATGAGGTGCAAATCTCCAAAGGCTTTATACTTATGTTGGGTTTCCATATGGATTTAAAATGTAGTCAAACATCTTGAATAAATTGAGAAGAGAGCAGCCTTCCTCAAGACATTTGGCATTTCAGATGCAATCAGAAACCAAAAGTGGAAAAGACTCATTGAAATGGTTCTAAACTTCAAAAAACAGTGCAATTGGGAGGTAGCTGTATAGGAATGGGGAAGGTTCAAGGGTCATAGGAAATACAGAAACCTGTCTGCATGTGACCGCCCAGTTCAAACCTCTGTACCACCAAATCCCCTCACTACTTTAGCCACCTTTTGTAAGCTTCCCTCATGCTGAACACTCAGAATAGTTAGAGCACCAAACTTTATTCATCTTATCCTTCTTTAATATCAACATTCAGTTTTGATATAAAGATGAAACAAAAGGCTTTTACATGCCAAGAATTGAGTCCAGAGTTCTGTATTCCTTCTGCAACAGCAGATAATTTTGCTCACACCAAAGCATATGCTCTACTTTATGTGTTAGTTTCTCATACAGTAGAAATCCAGAAACATGCAGTTAGGTCCTGGCAATAAAAACAGGGGTGCTGATTTGCAGACACTTGATTTAAAAAAAAAATTCATTAGAAATGTATCTATATCCAAGTATCCTGAACTTGCAGCTGGTTCCTATTTTTCTTACTGTCAAGCCCCAAATCATTGTACTGGACACTCTACCTTTTTGGAAGTGTGGTTGTGGATTTAAATGTCATGTCTCGAGCCCATTCCTGGAGTTAAATTGAGTGTGCAAGTCTGTCCGTATTGGACCAAATCTGATCTCACACTGAAGCAGGTCAGAGGTAACTGTACTGAAGTCAATGGAACTGACCCTAGGTTCATAACTTCTCTATCAGCTGAATTGCACTTATTTCAATGAAGTTGATTTTGATTTACACTGATTGAATGACATCAGAATTAGACCTCATGTTAAAGTCTTTATTTTTCTTTTGATTTTAGTAAAAATCCCAATACAGCCGTTCAGAAATAGGATGAGATTTTTTCTGCTAAAAGTGCACGTTAAATTTCTTTAAAATAAACACATGAAAATTTTTGTGTTGTCTCTATATAGAAATGCATGCTGTTAGCTAAGAGAGAGAGGAAATATTCTGCAGCATTAAATTGTGTTTTACAGTTCAATCATCTGGAAGATCTCCATATGTCATATTTACATTCACTTCCTATTTAATGCAATGCAGATTTTTTACATGTATCGACCTTGAAAGAAAAGAACATATGGAGAAGCCTATGTAGTTATTTTGTTTAATGAAATGGTATGCTTTTGTTTTACAAAAGAATGTTAATGGGGAGAGTGCAAGACCCTGAAACAAGACAATGTTTCTTTAAGTCAACTTTTTTCCATTTTCATTGCCCAGCTCAAGCTGTGAAATAGTCCCAGAAAAGGTGAAGGTTTAATGTATTCCATCCAAGTCAATGATTTATCAAATTCAGTGGATTTGATAATGAATGAACATGAAGTTGTACTTGAATACTTGATACTCAATCTCAAATATCCCAAAGTGCCATTTTATGGTCCCTGCGCTGGTCTTAAAAATGCAAGTCACTTAAATTCCACTCTGAAACGTTTCCTGATAATCAACTGCTGCTGTTGTAACCTAGGATGATGTATAAATGCTGGGTTTCTGAGCACAGTCCAATCATATTTATGGTTAAAATGTGCAGTAATACCTGTTTCTATTGAAAAAAATGAGGATTATTTTAGGGACTGCAGGAGGTGACAAGATGAAGAATGAATCTGTGAGCTTCTAAAAAAAAGTCTGGAGCCATATTCTGCCCCCAGAACTATAAAATTCCTCTGGATTGTATGAACCAAGATTTAGCCTGAGGATTTCCATGTAGTTTACGCCGAGGTATCTTGACCTGGTGGAGCTATTGTGAAGCCACATGATTACAAATAAAAAAATGCAAAGAATGAAGTGTAGCTATGTTTGTAAAAAGGACTGCTACAAACACGTTAGCTTTATAAGTCAACCGTCACATTCAAATCTGATGGAAGTAAACGCAGCTCCTATGGAAATGTCTGGGTGGCATTCAATATGGTTCACAGAAATAAACTGGGAAGAAAAAATGACAGTCCTAGGTCTCTCTTTACTACTATCCCAAGGAAAGCTTGCGTTTTTGGGCTTGATTCCCTGGACTTTAATGGAGGAGGTTTGGAGGTATACCAGTATTCTTTCAAGATGGTTTATTACCATCTCAACAGAAAAACTCGACAGAAAAACAGTCAAGTTTCTGTGCACTTGTGTGTGTTTGTGTGTGTTCAGCACCTTGTTTCTTGTTCATATTAATGACTGCATCATCAAAAACCGGTGCATTAATTTGATGATAAATATTTCGTCGACTGCTTTTCACAAATGAGAATGTTACAAAAGACCCCTACCAGTGCCCACAACAACACCTCTCTGCAAGCAAAATATGCTGAAGCGCTTAAAGGTGGGAATGACTAGTAATGCCAGAAGACTGTGATCCCACAAGGCTTTGGGGAGTGGTACCTCCAGGAAGACCTACTGCTTACTGTTAAATTTGCCATCCTGGACAAAAGGCAGGCCAGTGAAGAAAAAAGCAACTTCAAACACACTAGTATATTTTATGTAATAAAGCAAAAAACACATGAACTCTACTTACTCTTCCTTAAATAACAAAGAAAATGTTTTTGTGTTCTTGACCGTTTGGTTGGTATCAAAAATAACAGTCCAATGCCGAGTAATTTCTGGGTCACCAGTACTATTAATGCATGTAACTTAGGGCTCAGAGGTGAACCTTGTGGCTCCTGTCCCCATAAACCTCAGGGCTTTGCAAGGATAGACACCTATATTGATTGTGGGGTGGCGGGGGGATGACACAGCTGGGGTCTGGAAGCAGCCAAACAGTGTATCCCTGATACCACACATGCTGCACACCTTGCAAAGATTGGCTAGACACAAGCTGATCAATATGTCTGGATTTACACACTGTATTAAGCTGCATTGAGTGGGTTTATTGTCTCAGGTTCCTCATGTATAGTAATTCCCTAAACCTCCTTTTGTTGCATGGTGTAATTACAGCCTATGTAAAGTGCTAGTTTTTTGCATGTTTGGGGCATGCAGTTGAAGGTATTCCTCTTCCATCTTGAGAGGTCTTCCCAAATCCTTCATTTTGACGTTTTGTTTCAAACAAAAATCTTCTTCAAACTCATTGTCTTGATTGTGTTTTTGCTTCACAATGAGGTTTTGAGCTATGTCTCCTTAACAACCAACTAATGACTATTTATTTTTCTTATGGCTGTACCAGCGAGAGGGGTCACACTGAAGCACAGGCACAAACTTTAAAAGTTAGGCTTTATGTAGACACTGCTGTCTGCTACCTATACCAATATCACTGTAGATTATGAGCATTCATTTGGCACTGCCTGCTACTGTTGATATGATGTGGTTTTTACTCCCTTCCCTATATTCTGCAGACAAGCAACTAATCAGTCTGACCATTTGCTGAGTGAGTTGACAACTGCAAGAACCAGATGTTAAGTTCTAGAATTTATTTTTCCAGTAGGGTCATTTAGGTCTCCGATTTGTTTCCTAGCTCTTCTTAAGTCTTTTATCTGCTTTCTTGGCTGATTTCCATCAAAACAATAAAGCATTTATAAGTCTTAGTTTCCCCATAATTATCATCTCCAACTGCAATTCCAAGAAGTCCCCTGAGTAACGATGTGAAGGTTTTATTTTCCTTGCAAAAGCTGTGAATGAGGTACAGATTTTGTTATGTCAGATAGAATATTCGTATCTTGTTTATAACTGCTCAAAAGAACATACTGTGAAGCTTCATTCACAGAATTGACATTTCAAATTTATCAGAACAGGATTTACTCTCTGGTGTTTGTACAATTACAAAAGTTATCTCTGATGGGTGGAGGAACAAGTTTGTTTTGGGTGGAGTGAATCCATCCAAGTCTCCATGGGGAGCAGAGAAAGGACACAAAAAACTGGGATAGCCTTTGCAATCACACTGATAACAGACAGTCACCCTGAAAACACTAGGGGGAAAAGAAATTAAACACCATGCATTTTCCTAGTAAGGGCTCTTATACGTTGCTTACTTTGATCCAGAGATTAATTTTAAATAGAACAAACTTGCAAGAAATATACATAAACCTTTTTAAGAGTGCAGTCTCTGGTTTATACTCAATTGGCTGCCGCCTCCTTTCTGAAGTGGCCTATATGCAAATGTTGATTTGCAGCCAGTGTAAAAGTTCCACTTTAAATTACACAAACTACCAATTGTCTTAGAGGTTTTCTTCTGCTCCATGGATGCTAACATATCCATGCTCTATTCTACTCCCTGTTTTCAATGGCATTGCATGAGGAGGAACAGATTCTGCATAACATATGTGGACAGACCAGTATTCTGTAACTGAGTTCAACTGCTGGGGGTGACTTCAAAGAATTGTGGTCAGATTCAGTTCTGGAGTTCATCAAAAATTCCCAATGCTTTTCCAAGGTATCTGAAAGAACAAAATCCTGTAAGACGGCAAAATAGCTACAAATCTTGTAAGAAAGCTTTTTTAAACTGCAAGACATCCAATAATTTTGTTCCAAGACTGCTACATTTTTGTGTAGAAAGAGATGCCATATGCCTTCAATTAACATAATTCTGATTTTAGATTAAAACAACAAAATAAGGAACAATGCAAAGTTTCCATGGAATCCCACAACATCTATAACTTCTTTATCTTTAGTGAACTATGTAAGAAAGTGAGTGCCTCTGCCTTTTCTTCACTTAAATTGAAAAAATAACAGAAACATACAAAAGCTTAAATATTGGTTTTGCCTTTGTTACTTAAGTGAGGAGAAATTTCAGGTTACAGCTATTCACCTTTCTAAATTGATTCATTCTACCTCATTTAAAATAAAAACAGAAAACAAATTAGTTTTCTCAAAGTTGTGACATCTATTCCTTGTTTTCTGATGGTAAAGGGTCATGCTAAATATGAAAATAGCAATGTTTATGTCTTTGTCAAACACTAGCAAGAATCTCTGTCCTCCCTTCTGCCTAAATGGGAATGATTATAATCAGAATGTTTCCCCTTTGTGCCTTTTCCAGATGTGGATGTCAGAGGAAGAAAATTACATGAGACAAGTGTTATTTTATGCCCTGAGTATACCACTTTACATGGTGGCTTTTAGAACTCTGTTTACAGAAAGCTAAACTTTCATATTTTAGAAACAAAATAGCTACAGGAGCCAATTAAGGGATCAAACTGCTTTCTTAAAATGTACCAGAACCTTAACAAAGTTCACTAATATATGACTTTCAAGAGGACATGAGCAATTGTTATTCAAAATGCCAACCAAACCACCAAAACTTTCTAGTCCCGTTTTAACATTCTTCCTAATAAAGTTTATGATCCATTTAGGTATAATCTTNTATGTAAGAAAGTGAGTGCCTCTGCCTTTTCTTCACTTAAATTGAAAAAATAACAGAAACATACAAAAGCTTAAATATTGGTTTTGCCTTTGTTACTTAAGTGAGGAGAAATTTCAGGTTACAGCTATTCACCTTTCTAAATTGATTCATTCTACCTCATTTAAAATAAAAACAGAAAACAAATTAGTTTTCTCAAAGTTGTGACATCTATTCCTTGTTTTCTGATGGTAAAGGGTCATGCTAAATATGAAAATAGCAATGTTTATGTCTTTGTCAAACACTAGCAAGAATCTCTGTCCTCCCTTCTGCCTAAATGGGAATGATTATAATCAGAATGTTTCCCCTTTGTGCCTTTTCCAGATGTGGATGTCAGAGGAAGAAAATTACATGAGACAAGTGTTATTTTATGCCCTGAGTATACCACTTTACATGGTGGCTTTTAGAACTCTGTTTACAGAAAGCTAAACTTTCATATTTTAGAAACAAAATAGCTACAGGAGCCAATTAAGGGATCAAACTGCTTTCTTAAAATGTACCAGAACCTTAACAAAGTTCACTAATATATGACTTTCAAGAGGACATGAGCAATTGTTATTCAAAATGCCAACCAAACCACCAAAACTTTCTAGTCCCGTTTTAACATTCTTCCTAATAAAGTTTATGATCCATTTAGGTATAATCTTCTGCGAAGACAGGCTGAGAGAGTTGGGGTTGTTCAGCCTGGAGAAGAGAAGGCTCCAGGGAGACCTCAGGGTGGTCTTCCAGTACCTGAAGGGGGCCTACAGGAGAGACGTGAGGGGCTGTTTGCAAGGGCATGTAGCAATGGGGCAAGGGGTGAAAGTTTAAACTAGAGCAGGGTAGGTTTAGATTAGACATTAGGAAGAAGTTCTTTACACTGAGGGTGGTGACACACTGGCACAGGTTGCCCGGAGAGGTGGTGGAGGCCCCATCCCTGGAGACATTCAAGGCCAAGCTGGATGAGGCTCTGAGCAGCCTGATCTAGTTGAAGGTGTCCCTGTTCACTGCAGGGGATTACACTAGGTGACCTTTAAAAGTCCCTTCCAACACAACAAATTCTGTGATTCTATGATTATGAATGGCAAGATGAGATTGATAGCCACACTGGTAACCATGTACGTAGAAAGCTGCTTTGTTTGAAAAAATGGAAACCACAAAAGAATACTCCAGTTCACTTCAAGGGATTGAAGGATTGTACATCTATTGCAGACCATTCCTCTGTTGTCCTAGTTTTTATATCATAAACAATTGCAGTATTCTGACTTACATAACAAAATAATAGCTTTGAATTCTAACAGCAGGTTCTACAAATAACATACAACCTTTACGGATCAGAAAATCTGGTAATATGCTAGAATAATTGACAAGTCTGAAAAGAACTTCTGCTCAGTTTTCTTTATCTTCCTTCATCCACTATGCTGTAGTAGATGATTGACTGCAGCCATGATTTGAGAGGAAGATAATATCTTTTTTAAGAGCAACTTCTATGGGTAGAAGAAACACACAAGGCTTTGGGCATGTAGTTTCTTAAAGAAAAACAACCATTTTTACGATATAGTAGATGCTGAGAATAATTGGTCTGAAAGAAACAGTTGTTGGTGGCATTGGAAAAGTAGGAGATCTTATTGCGAATAGAGGCAATCATATGTTTATCTCCAACAAAACCAAAGAGACATCCAAGTGCTTACTGGCCATTAAACACCAATAGGATGACTGGAGGTGTTGTAGTATATCTTGTGTCATAAAACCAACGTCTGCAATCTGTATGCACCTTACAAGGCCTGGTAGAACTTTCTTCTGAAGCCTGAGTGTCCGATTGAATTGGGTATCCACTGAGGACAAAGTGAGTGAGAGGTCATAGTTGTAATAGTCATTTTGTGAAAATTATTATTTTCATCAGTAACTGAACGTTTCAGCGTAAAATCAAAAGATACTGGATTTATACCATCAATGTTTACTCCATTGCTAAAATCTTCCCTGTGCTACAGACACTGACATTTTCTCCCAAATCTTCTGAATTATATTATCAAGTACTTACTTTGCTGCTTCCATTGCAGACATGAGAAAGGGTTTATGGATCTGGAAGATAGACTGTTTTTTTCCAAATTGTCATTTAGCTTGATTAAAAACCCCACTGTTTCTTCCTATGAGTTTTGCCTTATTAGAAGAGTTGTTATGTCCACAGAGAATTTGGTCCAAAGCCCAGTGAAATTACTGGGCTTTAAATCAAAGTAATGATTGAGATCTGGATCAAGCTTGCAGTGAGCTAAATTAAATCCAGTACTTTTGAAAAAAAAATTGTACTTGCTTGCTAGATTCCTATCAGGAGACAAGATGAATTTGCCTTTATAATCTGTTTTACTGTCTTAGATACTTCTATTTATCACTGTGTATTTAAACTTCCTGCAATTTTACCCATTTTAGCCAATAACAGTGTAAGTTATTTGCTTTCTTTTGCTATTTTCATATGCCTCTCCTGACTCTGAGCTCTTTCATAGTTTAAAATTAATAGCTAAGGTTACAAAGCCTCTTTTATCCACTTATTCAATTATCCTGATATTGGAGTGTCTATTAAGAGCAATAAAACTAATACTGCAGACCTTGAGACTCCATCTTGACTATCCTCGTGTCTACATTTTCACTAGCTCAGAGCTCATGCTTGTCTCAAGTACTCTTTAAAAATTATAGCTTATCATATTCAGTTGCATGAACTGAACTTGCTAGTACTGAGTTCTCACTAGAGTAAGCAGGAGGAGTTTGTGCTGTAGCTTTTTATGCGCAGTTAAAAAGCTCCAAAACTGCCTCAAACTTAAAGACTACTCCATGTTCGTTAGAATAGCTTTTGCTTTAGGATAAGAAAATTACATAAATGGAAGAGCCAAAGTGGATTTTTTTGTTGTGAATCTCTTCTTGTCAATATATGCTTCTGCATAATGCAGGTTGAGCTCAGGCTACGTTATTTTACTGCTGCTGTGAAAAAAAGGCAACAATTGAGAACATATTCCTGCATGTATAAAAAAGGAAGATCATGTAACTTAAGTCACGAGACATGGCATTCCAGAGATGTGTGTTCAGTTCTTTCTTCTGTAGGCTATTTTGTGAGGTTAAGGAAGCCGTCATAGCCCTCTGTATTTCAACTCTCCTTCCACAAAACAGGAATAGTAATATAATTCACAGTATGACAGGAAAGCTAATATCAGATGGTGTGGCAGTGGTACCATATAAACATATGAACCAAAGGAGTTTATTTTTTGTGCCATATCAACATCCACTAGAACAGTATTGGGTACAGTCAAAGTCTAATCCAGTTTCTGCTAATGCTACTGATGTTACTTTCAGCAGCAATTGGATGAGAATCTTGATGAAACTCTATTTGCCTCTTTCAACAGATGCAGTTTGGTAGAGATGGTTAAAAAGAAGTTTACTACCATGCCCACATTCAAGCTAGCTTGGTATGCTTGCATAACATCAACACAATCACAATAACATGGGATTTCTCACAGCTGTAAACCCATCCAGGAAACAGGATCTTTTTCACATAGTAAACTGGTGCTACTGTCTCTTCTCTGGTTACATTTCTCTCTGGGTGGAACTCAAATTCAAATGGTAGATATTTAGATTTAGATGTCTAACTATGAACTCAGAATGAAGGCTTCTAGTATAGCCAGCAGAGCTGAATCGTTCAATCCAACTAGACACAAATTGCTGTCAAATGCTATTTATGATACCCTTAGGTTTTCCATGAGACACCCAGCTGTCAATCCAGAATGGCAGAGAACTCCTATGGATCTTGTGTCACATCTGCCTAGCCCTGTACAGTTGTTTAAGATACCCCCAGACATCTCAGTTGGCACTTGGTGTTTATGTACAGGACACTGAATCAAATCCCTAGTCAAGACAGTCAAAGACATTTTAAGACTTATTCTGCTCTGCCTGAAGCAAACTTTTACATGTGGTCAACTGATTCTCTTTCTAGACTTACTGACAGAAATGACAGCTTAGATACCTGTCTTGCATGTAGGTGCCTGTGTTCAGGCGTCTAAATACAGGTAGGTACCTACAATCTGCACTTGAATCACCCTCGTGTGTTTACTATTCTTGATTATAATAGGGTTGTGACCTAAAAGGATAACCTGCTTAAGCACAGAGAGTGAAAAGATACATCCTGGCAGGAATTTGTGGCATGGTCTGTTTCAAACCCTTGCAGAAGCTGAGGCAGCAAATGGTAAGATGGTACTTGCTGCAGTCTAAACTCTGGCCAGTAAGAAACAACTGAAAGGAGCCTGAGCCATAGAAGAGGTGAAGCTGCTTGTACAGGTTATTGTAAGGAATTCTTTCCATATTCAACTCCACTCCTACATAGGAAAAGCAATTTCTCTAGTTGTGTTACAAGCAGAACTAGTAGCGGTATTGCTGTTGTGGAAGAAGCGGGAGGTCTGTGAGTGACCATAAGTGACTGTCTGAGCTACCATAGCTTCACTAAATCGTTTAAGACAGTATGGGTGAGGTGGGTAGGCTTACAGAAAGTTAGTTGGTATTATTATAAGGACAGCATTGGAATGTGATTAAAAGCAACTTTTTACTAAGTGCTATTTCAGTCTTCAACCTTCCCAGATAAATACATCAAGCCTAAAAGAAAATGCATTTTCTTGCATGGTAAATAATAACTATAACACTGTCAGTTGTGCTGTGTTGTTTATTCTCCTGTGACAATGGCATATAGTTGACACACCACCTGTTCTGTGTCTGCTGCTTAACATACTTCAGACATGCAAATTTAAATCCTACTGACATCCTTTGGAGACGAAATGAAACCACTTACCACACAAGTTTCTAAATAATTCTGCTTTCATATGTCAGACCAAATGTAGCTAGAGTTAAAAAAAACCCACTACTAAGCTACTGTCAGAAAATGTGTTTCAAAGGTATAAGAAGTTTTGAAAACTATGGCAAAAACTGACTTGTATGGGATATATTTTGGCAGGAAGGATTTCGTGTTTACATTTTATACCTTTAAGACACTCAATCACATTGAACAAAGTTGTGCTGAATACAGAGTACCTCCCTTTCATTTCAATTAAAATATGAATTAATTTCTGAGATTCCTTTGTTCTTCTATAGATATAAGTGACAACCCATGCAGTTCTACGGTTTTGGTCGTTGTCATGAAAATGCCAAGACAATTATTCTTTGAAAGTCTGGAAAAGAATGCAAAAACCAAATAATGTTAACTTCATCTAATAACTATTGGTTTCGAATGAAATGTTGTCTTTTATATTATAAACCCCTATTATAAAATTGAAATAAAGAAAGAGAAGGTAGAATATTTTGCGCCAAAAAGGATTAAAATTTACTATTTTGAAAACAGATAACTAAGGACTGTGCATTTCTTCACAAATTCCTATTATATAATTTTTCTGTGTGTGCTTTAGAATAAATAACCTCAAACACCAGTCAGATCTTGTGCCAGGAATGTTTGTGGCCCCAGTTACTTTTGAGAATTTATTTTGGGACCTTTTACATAGATGTGATACAGAAACATTTCAGTGTCTGGGGAAATTTGAAATCATGATGGAACTAATTAAGAATTAAAAGTTTAAAAAACAAAAATAAGAAATAAACTATTAGTTTGATTCCTAGGTCAGCTAGGAAATCAGTAAATTATCTTTCTATAAACAGAAGGATAGAGTGATCTATCCGTTTATTATGGTAAATACGCTAAGCCAACAATTATTACAAATAGAAGGGGCAATCTTCTTCTGATTTAGACCAATCTAATTCCACAGAACTGAGCTGAACTCCTTCCATAAGCACAGGTACATGCTTCTTAGGAAGTTGCAGTCCTCACATATCCCAGACTTACTGATTTGGACTGTTGCAAATGTCATCATCTGAGTGTAATTCAAAGAAGCTTGGCTGAGTGCAATGGGATCCATGAGATCAGACATTATCAATTCAACACATACTTCCTAAGGGATTATCATGTGTAAACAGCATATTCTGCTTTTTTAGGTTTTGTTCAGGATTGCTGTGGATTTCAAGGAGTGTCAAGATGAAGATTTTCACCTCAGGAGACTGACACACTTTCAGAATTCTGAAGTTAGAATTGGAGTCCAAGCAGTTCAGCTGAAGCATTAAAAAAACTCCATTTGGGGATGGGCAAAACAGAGAAGATTATGAGTGCTGGCAGAAAGGCAGACTTAGCAACAGTATTATTTATGGAGATTGTTTGGCAATGAGTCCACATCCAGAGCCAGCTACTGGGCATGCTCCAGTGGGAAGGTTACATGGAGAAGCCGAGAAGCCATCCAGAAGAAAGTGTGTCAGGAATGTCCATGAAAACCATTGGAGCACCAGTTTCTGATACCTGGGATAGGATATGTGTCCAAACATAGTCTTCTACTGTGCACAGAAGTACACCTAGGCCAGTTGTTCAGATTTCCTATATAGATAATGGAGCGAAAAGTGTAGTTCTACTGCAGAAGCAGTAAGTTAGATAGCCAGCTCTCTTAAGTGAGTGTTTCTCTGTAAAAAGGGAACCTAGAAAGTCAGCTCAGATTACAGAGCTTTTGCTGAAGACTCCTGGTGAATTTTCACTTGACATCTGATGAAGCTGTGCTGGTATTTTAAAGGGACTTCAAATGATGTTCAGGGTATGATGTGGTTGTAGAAAGGGAAGCAGTGAAGTACCTGTTTCTGTATGCCAATCAATATATGCAGAACAGTCCATATTTTATGGAAATTAGTGAAATTAAATGGCTTTTCTGAAAGAATAATTACATTTAATTTTTCTGAAATGTCTAGAAAGAGAAAATAAAAGGCAGTGTAACTGACCAGTTAGTGAACACTCTGTGCTTCTGGTACAGGGTAATATAACCCTCTTGAGTTTAAGAAGCTGCACGCTTTTACACCTGATCTGAATTTGGGATGAGCAATTTTATGGAGCCACTGTTCCTATGGTAACTATCTCCTCAACACCCATGGGCATAGCACATTTTCTTCTCATTTAACCTTCGTCATTCAGAAGAAAATACCTGCTGTTGCTGGTGTGATGCTATAAAAACATCCTGTAAAATTCTTTAACATTCAATACAACAGCCTTGTGCTCTGCTTAGTAGATTAACTTTTTTCTGAAACACGCTAATTGCCTTGTTGTTTTGGTCTATGGTTACATTGCATCTAAGGAGCATGCATCTTTCTGCCTGGCTGTTTGTGCTCTATCTAGATATACAGTGATCCCACAGAATAAGTACAGCCTTTACTTTTATCAATGCTCTCTCTCCCATGAGAAACTTTCACATCTCTTTAAAAGATCAAACTCAGACCACTAATCATTGCATGCAGTGCTTATTGCCATTCCAGTGGGAAAATCTGTTCACCTCCACACTCTGCAGTTGCTGATAACAGTCCCTGTCAGGTTGAATTAGAAAAATTAGTAAATTTTGTACTTGGTTGTTTTGGCCACGTCACTGCTCCAACATCTCTTTAATCCTTGCAGAGTTTCCCTCACTGCAGAAACTCATTGCTTCAGATCCACTGAGCAATATATATTAACTCCCATGGCTCAATATAGGATTACATTTGGGAACTGTTATTGTTTCAACAGGTTCTTTCCCTTTCAGACATACATACACTAGAAATTGTTGATAAATAGTTTGGAAATTTTGTTTAGAAACTTATTTGGTCTATACATTCATAAGGTGTTTGGGTTATCATTTCTCTTTCTTTGGATAATGAGTCATTCCTGAATAAATCAAAATCTCTATGAATGTATTAGATATTCACAGGGTATTCACAAAAGTGAGGATGAACAGTTTATCTGTTCTTGTAGCACAGTATTGCTTGGTCTTTGTAACTCCCAAATTAATGATAAAATAGAGATAACATATGGCAAAAAAGCAAGTTCAATATTAGAGTGTGATATCTAGAAAGGCCTATAATATCAGAATGGCTTTTCTGAAAAAAACTAAGAAAAAAATGTATAGTTTTTAAATATAGAAAATAATTACCACTTCTTTCACAGACATCTGTGATGGCACAGTTACATTTCTACAAACTACAGGGATTCCCAAATTACATTAAAACTAAGCAATCCAGACTGAGCTGTCTAGATTTCACAGTGTAAAATTTCACGTACTTTGTTCTTTAGAGCTGACAGTTCACATTAGACATTTAAAAGCATTCTCACAAGGATTAATTTTTCCCAGGACTGCCAAATTTCAAGCACTCTGATGCCCCTGAACATGTACTGTCTGCAGAGGAAGGGTTTTAGCAACCTTAATCCTGCCTCCTGGGCTCCCACTGCAGTGTTGACAGTTTGTACGTCTCCAGCTCCAGGCAGCATCACGGTTTCCCATTAGCTCCTCCAGAGCAGCAGAGCTGTGCTTCAGTGGGGAATGGCTGTGACATCTCATTCTTCTCTCTCCAGTGCAACCCAACACTGTCCAAGACCCATGAGTTGACCGAACATGAGGGGTTCTTCTTCACTTACCAATTCTTCTAATTGCCAAAATACTTTCCTGTCAGTTTCTCAAAGTCTTTGTGCAGCTCTGCTATTGTTTACTGCTTAATTTGACCATAAACTCTGCAATACATGGACTTCAGGGAGAGGAAAAACAGGCTCATATGTGGGATTAGGTGTAACCACCTTCATGGCCCACGTATTCTCCATTCATGTTGCAGCTATTAGCACAGGGGTCACATGTGCTCACTGTCCTTAGAAAGAAATGAGTGCCAGCTATCTCCCTAGTGGACTGTGTAGAGTGCTTGGCCATTTCCAGACCTAATCCATTCAAACCACAGTTACACAACCATGATTCAGATTTTCACCCTTAGAGCACTATGGAGCCTAAATCTCCACCTGCAAGCAAAACAGCTAGTAGATAACCTGAGTGTAACTGCCCATGCTGGCATGCCCGGGGTCCTGATTACATGGTGTGGTACTCTCTCTACAGAAGGAGCTCAACTTATTGTGAGTTTTTGCCTTCCAAAATGAAAAATGACATAGTCTGTTAAAACTCTTTCTCATAACAACCATCTAATCTTGGCAGCCATGTAATAAGAGCAGGATGAGGCAGGACTCTTTCGTATCGGATACCAAATATGAATTCCAACTTTTAAAAAAAATATAGCAGGGGTGGGTGGGGAGTATGCCCTTTGATATATGGGCAAAAAGTTGTTCACAAATCCTTAATGAATATTTATCAAATACTGTATTTGTAAATGTCTGTGAAGAAAATGCCTGCCTTGGACAAGGAGAAAAAGGATACAATTTGTAACATAAAGTAATGTCTCTCATGAGACTAGCTAGGTTAGCTGGGAAAAAAAAAAAACAGTCAAGCTTTTGGGCACAGAAGACATTCCTCACGTTTTTGGGAGAAAGATGAATGCCCGTATTTGTATTTATTTTAACTCTGATTTCTGTGACGCTTGATTTCACCTTGCATTTGCTTTATATCTAGTCTGTAAATCTTGTGTTTATGAAGACATAAGCACCATGAAACACTTTGACACTCTCCGTTTCCTTCGTCCCAAGCAGTAGCATTATCTAAAATAAACGGGCTGTCTCTCTAAGGAAGGAGACATAACGAGTGTTTTCGCAAGCCCGCCCGCCTATCTGTGAAGCTACCCCAAGGCGTGAAAGCAGGAGGGGAAGGGGAGGAGAGCCTGCAGCGGACGTTGCTGCAACAGCCGGTGTCCAGTGAGATCCAGCTGTGTAAATGTGACAAACGTAAAAGAGATAGGAAGAGGTGAAGGCAAAACTGTGTTTGTGCCAATGGAGAGAAAAAAGAATTGCCTGGCGCAACTTGTGTTGAGGCTGCGGGTTATAGCTTGTGTGCTGAAGAAGCATGTGCCTTCTCACATGCTTTTTGTACTCATTTGAGATACAGGGTGACTGCACTTAAAAATAAGTACACAATGTACTCTGTATGTTGTCTTTTCCACAAGACAAATGTTTGTGCTCTCCTCAAAGGACCCAGTTCTAGTCTGTAATCACAGTTTCTTCCATATCATTAAACTCTTGATTAATATGTGTACTACGAGATTTCCATTAATTCTGAATTTGGAAATTCGGTCATCCTCTGGCATAATCTTTCATTCTTATAAAATTTCTTTTTTTAGAGCCTCCCAACACTGCATTACTATGATTATTTATCTACAAGCATTCTTGGGAGAAAGAACAACAGTAACGTCCCCTCCTAGACAAAGGGGAAACTGAGGAACAGACCATTGGTTAGACTTCCCTGCATTGTGTCTTTTGACTTCATGCGCATGCAATTCTTCCCTTCCTGCTATTAAGATCCCCTCCTCCCTGGCAAAGTGCATGACTCATGTTGTCTTTTCTCTGGAACCCCATAATTTTCTTGAGTGAGCAAATGGAGGCCTACTTAAAGCTTGTTCTGTTTTCCAGCTGGTTTGCCCCCTAAAAGCTGCAGGAACCGGTACTGGAGCTCTTAGTTTCAGTCAGACAGGATAGCTGATAATGACAAGTTAATCTCTACCCTTGGGCTCACAGAAATTTATGAAAACCACTGTGTTCTTACCTCTTCCTTCTGTTTTCTCCCATTAGAACTATTCTTTCCCACACAGGCACAAAAGGTAGCATTTGGCTTTCATTTAATAATTTTATTATTGCCTCTCCGAGTAAGAATTCATTTTTCCCTATTTTCTTCAAACTAAGTACAGGAACATCACCTCCAACCTGGACATGTGGAGCCTGCCTCAACTATAGAAAACATATTCTATAAAATGGCTTCCTAGGTTTCTTGCACAAACCTCAGTTCAGATCAGTGCTTTTCAGCAGTTGCTACAGCAGCAAAAAGAAAAGAGCATGCAAAGGAAAAGCAGTTTTACCTTAGTGCTGCACTTTGGGAACCTGCTTCCTTGTTCTTCTTGTTGCTGGCCCCATGAATCTCCTCTGTGAGCATTCAAGTTCTATTTAATGCATGTCCTGTGGGCTACTAAATAGCTGAGGTTTTTCGAATGAAGTGACATACATTTTAAAAAGTCTTTGTGACACCTGTACACAGTGACTCCAAATTCTTCTCTTCTAAGAGAGGATTCTCTTTGGTTCTGAATGTTTAGTTTTCCTCAATTGCTTTTTGCTTCTTTTAGTAGGCTGATTTTAACATCTGGAAAGAGTGGATTTTTGACCAAGCAGAACTAACACAGTAACTGTTTAACTAATTTCCAACTGGAAGTTACCCTTTTAATATTAGGGCTACATCAGCTAATATATTTAATTGGAAGGTCAAGTCTTTTGGCTGATCTGTTTGATTTGGATTTACTCACTGATTATAATTTGTATGGGTATAAGAAGGGAAAATTTCAAAGGGAAAATACTGAGATCAGCCATCAGCCATCAAACAGCTAGATAAATATTTGCTGAATATGTATATTTCAGATGCAAAACTATTAATACAGCAGCAAGGTGCAACGTAATAACCATACGAAAACTGTAATGCCAGCATTTACCTAACAGAAAAATTATAAACCATACAACAATACATGAAAGTGCAAAAGGCAAGAACAAGAAATAATTGTAGAAACCACATCCTCCTAGAAGCTATGCTAAGGCACATGGAGGACAGGGAGGTGATTAGACAGCGAGCATGGCTTCTCCAAGAGCAAGTCCTGCCTGAACAACATAGCGGCCTTCCATGATGGATTGACTACATTGTTGGACAACGGAAGACCTATGGATGTCAACTATCTGGAATTCTGTTAGGCCTTTGACTTGGTCCCCCACAACTTCTTTCTGTATAAATTGGAGAGATATGGATTTGTTCTATGGACTGTTCCGTGGATGAGGAATCGGTTGAATGGTTGCATCCAGAGAGTAGTGGTCAACGGCTGAATGTCCAGATGGAGATCAGTGACAACTGGTATCCATCAGGACTTTGTACTGGGACCAGTACTGTTCATCATCTTTATCAATGACATGGACATTGGGATCGAGTACACCCTCAGCAAGTTTGCGGACAACACCAAGCTGAGGGGTGCAGTTGACACACCTGAGGGATGGGATGCCACCCAGAGGGACTTGGACAGGCTTGAGAAGTGGGTCCATATGAACCTCATGAGATTCAACAAGGCCAAGTGCAGGGTCCTGCACCTGGGTCAGGGCAATCCCCGGGATCAATACAGGCTGGGGACAGAAGGGATTGAGAGCAGCCCTGCCCAGAAGGACTTGCAGGCACTGGTGGATGCAAAGCTGAATATGAGATGAAAATATGCACTTGCAGCCCAGAAAGCCAACTGCATCCTGGGCTGCATCAAAAGCAATGTGGCCAGCAGGGTGAGGGAGATGATTCTGACCCTCTGCTCTGCTCTGGTGAGTCCCCACCTGGGGTACTGCATCCAGCTCAGGAGCCCTCAGCACAGGAAAGACACGGACCTGTTGAGGCCAGTGCAGAGGAGGACCAGAAAAATGATCAGAGGGCTGGAGCACCTCTGCTATGAGGATGGACTGAGAGAGTTGGGGTTGCTCAGCCTAGAGAAGAGAAGGCTCTGGGGAGAAGTTACAGCAACCTTTCAGTACATAAAGGGGGCTTATTAAGAAAGATAGGGACAGACTTTTTATCAGGACAGAAGGGCTAATGGTTTTAAACTAAAAGAGGGTAGAGTCAGACTAGATATATGGAAAAAATTTATTACCATGAGGGTGGTGAAACGCTGGCATGGGTTGCCCAGAGAGGTAGTAGATGCCCCATCCCTGGGAACTTTGAAGGTCCCGATGGACAGGGCTCTGAGCAACCTGATCTAGTTGAAGATGTTCCTGCTCGTTGCATGGGAGTTTGGACTAGATGATCTTTAAAGCTTCCTTCCAACCCAAACTATTCTATGATTCTTTATCTTTAGACTGTGTTTCTCCGACCCTTTCTACTCCACCAGTGAACCTGTGCTTGGCTTTCTCCCACATGGTCCAGGGCCTTCTTCAAGCCTGCCTTACTTCATGACAGCCCTGTACAAATTCCCACACAAAATGTACAAAAATATTACCTTCATTCTTAAGTCTTCCTCCTCCCTCCTCTGTAGCCATAATAGCTACAGAAATCAAAAGAATCTTGGTAACTGAGTAAACATTAACAAAGCAAACCATTAATGCTGCAAATGAATGTTACAAGGATCAGAAATACCTCACTGAGCAAATCATTAAAAAGTACGTCTGTGTGCATCTAAATGTAGTTCATCTCATCGCCTATTATTTGTTATAGCCCTTTTACATCTTATAGGTAATGAGCTCTGTAACTTCTCCTCCTGGGGCAGGGAACATATCTTTCCCTGTGTTGCTAATGGTATGTTGGTACTGTGCCCTGTTTTATTCCTCCCTTTCTAATGGAAACTAAAGCTGGAAAGATATTTCCTGTACCCAATTCTATGCCAGTGCTAACTTGACTTTGGATTTGTTGTAGTTTGTTATTAGCAAATAAATATCAAAACTAAAGGCTAACCTGAAACAAGTGAAGCATCTGGATTCCACTGGCACACATGCACACCTTGGTTCTGGAAAACTGCAATTCAGATCTCCCTTAGGTTACAGGAGGACAAGGTACACTGTTCCCTCGATAAATTAGCTCTGCTGAGCTATGTTCCCTGCAGCTACGGTGCTGCTTCTATCTGTATGCAGTAGTTCTTGTACTGCAAACAAGTAGAGACTTACCTTAAGGCCAAAAGGGGTTATCTAGTCAGATCTCACAAAAAAGCAGAAACTGGAGAATTGTAGAGTAATTTATACTGTAAGGCTGAAGAGACCTCAGGAGGTCATCTTGTGCAACCCCCTGTTTAAAGCACGATCAGTTTAGGTTAAGTTGCACAGGGCCTCATGAATTAACGTCTCTCTCAATGGAAATTAATTGACTTTAAAAATTCCAAGAATTGAGAATCCACTATGATTCTTATTAAACTCCTTCTGTAACCAATTGCCAATACTGTTTTTTTAAAAAGGGCTCATTGTAAGCCTGTATTTGACTAGCTTTATCATTGTCTCTTCTTTTCATTCTGATTTCTCGTTTAGATATTGGCTGGCAGTTGCTGTCATCACATAACTTTTTATATAAAACCAACCAGATTGAGCTCCATGATTCTGTCCCTGTACTACGTTTTCATGTTCCAATTGCTCTTGTAACCCTGCTCTGCGCTTTCTCTAATTTATCAACACACAGATAACAGCAACTGTCCAGTCCTGGGCAAGAGAGCTGGACAGAATATTCCTAGTCAGAGTGCCAAATACAGAGCTAATGTATGTCTTTGCTATCTACAGTCAATATTCTCCTTTTTATTTATCCGAAGTTTATAATAGTGATTTTGGAAATGGCATCTTAATGGTAGCTCCTATCCAAGTTAGCTGTCTGCCTTGAACACCAATTTACTGTTCCCCAAGAAAGCCATCCACATCCTGCAAGAGTTTTACTAGGTACAGGACTACCCATCCAGACATGTTGATCCTGTGATTCCGTTACTTTGTTTGTGACTTTCTCATGAAATGATTCAATTACATTAAACATGCATCTTCACTAATTACATTACTTACACAGTCTTTGTGTCAGCTGCAAAACTGGTCAGCAGAGATTTGATGTTTTCTTCCAGACCAGTGACAAAACATGATAATTATCTCAAAAGCAGTAAGAGGGCTTTCAGGGTCTCACTAAAGAAAACATCAGATCATTGATGATTCTCTATTTGCCTTTATATTTTAAGAATTAATCAGCTCTTATTTCATTTAATATGTACAATATTGATATTTTAACTTCTCTCTTTCCTTAATCAAAATGCCAGAAGGTACCAAATGAAATGTTTTACAAAAGTGGAACTGTATTGCATTCATATTAATTTGCTGGCCAGATAAAAATGTCAGACTTGGGGTCACATATGTGGGAGAATCATCTCTCCACATACTACTAGTATGTGCAGTGCAAACTTTCATTTGAAAACCTCTGATTATAAGAGAGTTTTGCCCCTGGGAGTTTTTCAGTTCTCAGGCTAGGAGCCTTTATAATGACCTGTAAGATTATTTCCCAGTTATTAATTTCCAAATGGACTGTTTTCTTGCAGAAATATTAAAAGCTGCTCACAGTTGAACTGCACTGTGGCATTTCACTGCTTATAAGGACTGCTTATTAATTTCTTTTTTTTTTTTTTTTTTTTTTTTTTTGTTTGGTCGATGTTTTCCTTAAAAGTTTATCTTAAATGAAGGAAGGGAAATATTTACAACCACAATGGAACAATGGCCTGGAACTAAGGAAGGGAAAGTTTAGGTTAGGCTGTAGTAAGAAATTCTTAACTCAAATAGCCTTGGATTCTGAAAGAAGTATTTTGAGACAGCATCATGGAAGATTTCCAGAAACTGTGCAGGTGAGACAGTCTGAAGGACCACCTGATAAGGAACATAATCCGGTAAACGTTGAACACTAGGCAATTGTCACCTTTTTATACAAACTTTCTTTCTCTAGCACTAGTGACAAAAAGGGATATCTGAAATTGAAGAAAATTTAAGTACCCTACATACATAAGAGGAGATTTTCTCCACAATACAGATCCTATTGAGAATGACACCTCAGTGGAAAAATCCAGGTGTAGTCTTATATTAGTTATATTTATAGCTAAACAGGAGCATTTGGATGCTGAACTCTTGGAAGTCTGACTCATACAGTACAGCCTCTTGAGAGTGTCCTAAGGATACTTTGGCCTTTTGAATTGCCATCACACCAAAGATTAAACAAAAGGACAGGGGAAATGAAGGTGAGACATTCTGTGATTTCATGAAAGACAGAACCAGAGAAGTCAGCAGTTCCTCACTTTACTCCTACCAATTTTCTGCTAAACACAAAATGTCTAAGTAAGGAAATTTTCAATTCACTTTGCTACTGAATTCTATTAACGTGTTCAAAGAAATAAGTGGTGTTTATTTAACAAACTAATCACTTTCCTAATTAAACCAGAATTTAAACACGGTCTGTGGCATGAAACTCAACTTTGTTATACCTTATAAAATAAGGCAGGAGCTGGATAGCACTTGTTCTGAAGCATTTTATGGAGTGAAAATGCTGCAGATTTACATTAATGGAAAAGTGTTCAGCTTGGTCTGCTTATAACTGATATCTGGAGTTTTCAGTTTCCATATTATGATCATTTCTTTCTTCTTTCTTGCTGCATTCATATTTAACAATTGTGGTTGTCTGCCAGACAAATATGTATTTGAACAGAAGGGGAAAAAACTTTTAGGTCAGATAACTTTTAGGTATTAGTTACTTTCCTGATTTTAGAGGAATTGCAGTAATGTTATTTGGCCTGCTACGTGCAGGGTGCACTATTAGCAGTGACAAAAGTACTAATTCCCTGAAACTGCACTCTCTTCTGTGAATGCGACATATGTCCAGCATTGAAGAAAGAGTAAAACTAGTCCCCCTAGTGTACTGTTGTTGTAAAATAGTTAGGTCTTTAATCTGCTGAAGTTTGTCTATGGGTTAATTGGTAAATCTTCTCTATCTTCTGTATGTTTTTACTGTACTGAGTATAATTCTTGGTGAAGGACATTTCTCTTGGTCATTTTTCTTAGGACTATAGGCTTCTGGGATTTAAAAAAAATTCCACTTGCTAATACAACAATTCTTACAGAATGCAAGATAAGAACTAGATAATATTTTGCTCCTGTTTATCAAAGCTTATAAGAACCATCTGGGTATTAATTGACAGTATTAACATTTGTATTTTTATTATAAAATTTAATTTTAAGTCTGTATATATCCATCAGTTGTCATTACATACCTCTGTATAACATGTCCATTGCTTTGGAGAACCCACTTTTTAGTTAAAAAAATCAGATCTGATAGGCAATAATTATTGGAAAGAGGCATTAATCAAAAGCTTCCTCTGGGAAATGGCTTTAAAATAATTTATAATTGGTATCATTTTGGTATCTTTACAGTGTTTGAGATTAATTGCCTGAATTATATTTATAATAAATTATTAAGTTGTGCTCTGAGCATAAAGGACAACTGAGTTGTTTCATACAACTTCATTGAACACAATGCTGCAGCATATCATTGACTGTTCACTGGAGAGCCTCACTAAGCCTCGGAGGGAGGCTGTGAGGGATATGTAAATGAACCAGTAGCAAATCAGACCCAAATTTCTACATGGAAATTTACAATAGGACATTGAGCAAAATAAGATTGCAGTAGAAAGGCCACGTGAAGCATTAGTATTTCAGAAAATTTATCTGTGTTTTCACATTTATCTGGAATGTAACTACCCTTAGCTGGGAGTTGTTTGTGTAGGGGACTATGGAAGAATCTACGCTGAGAAAAAGATACTTATGAATCTAAAGAAAAGATACTTATGAATATAAAGAAAATATTATCTAAAGATAATCTGAGTAAAAGTTTTGGTTTGGCCTAGGAAGGGGACTGTAAAGGAAAATTTATTGTTGTTGTTGTTGTCATGAAGTAAGTGCACAGTCTAGCATAGTGGTCTGACACCCAGCTTCTCATCTCTGCTAGTAACCACTTCAGACTACCCTGCTTCACCCTGGGTAGTCTATGGCTGCTAGTCTACAGCTTAGTCGTAGGGTTTTTTTCCTGTAACAAAGGAAGAAGAGGGTTAAAGCCTAGGCCATCAGATGAAGGATTATCAATAGGTCTCTCACGTACTAAGGCCTCCATCCACTGAGTTTAGGTATTAACGGTCTGGGGAAAACATCATCTCCACCTACATTTTGAAAAAATGGAGCTTTTGCTACTGGACCAGTCTCGATAAGCTCGCCCTCAGAACATCCTCAGACCGCTCTCTGCATGAAGGACTGAACGAGTTTGAAGAATACGTATCTGGTAGATCCCAGCAGACTGTGGTCACAAGTTAGGCAGGAGCAGGTTGTGGTCATAAGTTAAGACAATAGCCATACCCAGGAGGATGTAGTTATCTCTTGATATTTCCTCTAAAAATCTGAACTGCCTACAGACTTCACACTTCTCCACGAGCCGTAGTAAAGTGCGATTTTGTGGTTTGCCATTTAGGCATCTAAATCCTGTCACCTAAAGTCCTGCTTTAACTATCTAAATCTTCCTATCAATTTAGCACAACACCTAACTAAATACTCCATAAATGAAAAGAAATTTAGAAAAATCAACACCTCCTATCAAGAAGGAGGTCAAAATTTGGTCACTGTTTTTCCTTTAAAGTATGATTAATCCTAAAATACCTCTCCTAAAACAGGAGATGAGAAGAGCTTCTGTAGGGAACAACAGGGAAAGATTAGCGCATGCTTCTGGAGTGATTACTTCTCTGTCAGAATACACATTTTGGGAAAATTTGCAAGGAACTTCATGCTGTTGCAATGAAGAAGAACCTCCACTGGTATCTACATGCTGAGTTATCAGCAATGTAACTCCTCATTTGCATTAGGACCAGATGATGGAAATCAAGAAACAGCAGTTTAAAACAGAGAATATGATGGAGTAGGAGAGATGTGTGTCTTGCCTAGAGAGGGGATCTGCAGGGGGAACTTTGAAAGCAGGTAATTTGCAGCCCTTCACTTTTTATCTCTTAAATGCCACTCAATATTTTCATAGCAGCATTGCTTTATTCAAGCATATTTTAAGACAAATATCTAAAATATCTAAACAAACTGGCCACTTTCAGGATATTCTCTGTGCCTTTTGAGCATTGACGGGTGCAAAACTCTATATACTTAGCACTTGATATTATGGCACATAAGAGATAATTTTTCTCTGGGACACAGTTATAGAAAGATACAAAATACACACATAGAAACATCATAATGCTATTTATGTTTGTTTTCTCAAGATTAATTTCTAAAGGTTAAAGGGCAATTTATTCCCACGTTTCCCAGTAATTTATTTGTAGAAATGCCGTGTCCTCCCTGGAAGAGAAGATCTGTATTTAGATCTTACAGAAACTCTTTCTGCCTGCCTGTCTCTGTTAGATTATAAATGGGAATTCCAACCACCTCAAATTGCTGTTTAGAAGGGTATTTTGCCTTAAAACTCTTTCACATATGCTTTTGCTATGTACTGATTCTACAAGCAGCATGTTTCCCTAAGCCATCTGAAACTCCTGTCTTCACACACAGAATAGGGCACATGCAGGTTTTGACATAGATGCTTTCAGGATGGAAGCTGCCTGCTAATTTTCCCCTTTAATTTCACCCTAGTTAGCACAGCTCAATATACTGTAGTATACAGCCTCTGAGCTCTATCTTGGACATGTTTCAGATGAACTCCCATGGAATCCCAAGCAACCTTTCTGGCAGAAGATTTTCCAGTGAAGAATCAAATTCATCATATTAGGGGAGGATGTTTTGAAAATTAAAGGTACATTTCAACAAACAAGGCTGTCAGCCTTGCCCTCAAGCTTGAGCCTTAGTTTTCCAGCCCAGCGATAGGGATTGTTTGATTTAGAAGAAGCTCTGCATGCCAACTCCTTGAAGATGAATAACAGAAATTTCCTTGCCTGGTATGTTACCTAACAATCCTTTGCATCAAATTGTGCTACGCTGTTTGCTCTGGTGCTGTGCCAGATCCTTGTCTGTTATAAATCACTCTTATCGAATACATCAATTTTTGTCATCTGAGGTTCTGACTCTTCTGACTTCTGCTCTCCTCCTGTTTAAGGTTAAGAAAATAGCTCTCTAAGTTGTACAGCCCAAATTTGTGTCTTTTGAAAACAAAGCTGATAAACTTCCCCTGTTGGAGCAACGAGCCAGTGGCTGGAAAAGAAAGAAAAGCATACATTTTAAAGAATTGTTAAATGCAGCCTAGGATATCTGGTTTACAGGCTTTTCTCTTAACCGGCTTTCATGAGTATGCAGATAGCAACTTGTTTATGCTTCTCAGAGACAGACAGGGCAAAACTAAACAAACATTCAACCTGTGCATTGTATAGATAATATCAGGAGAGAGCGAGCAACAAACTCCTTAGAGAATTCTCCTTCTCAGTTGGTGTTTGTGGCTAAACTGAAATGAATGCAATGCAGAAGTGTAATACAAAAAGTAACTGTGTGAAAAAAAGAGAAGCATGTGTGACAGATTGCACATAACCTTGTAAAAAAAAGACAAAGATTGAATTCGGTTCTCAATCACCTCTCTGTGAACCTGATGAACCCACTGGGGTTGCCTGTGGACACGTGAAACACAAACCTGATCCATTCGGTTTGCTACAGCCTCTGGCAGTCTTAATATAATTTCAACCAAATCAGAACAGTAGCAATTTGTCCTTAGCCAGCACAGATGCAAGAGATGACTCAAGGAGAAATGAACCAGTAACATATTTGGAGCAATCTTTGGCTGATTGAATTCCAAAACAAAAAGGAATGCAACTTGCTCTCTATTTTGTAGCAGCTGAGGGCAGTTCTATGTGAAAACAGTAGCTGTAAAAGGGCGATCCTGACACATTATGCATTTCCTTTCTTTCCTATGGCAATCACTGATATATCTCTTAAAATGGAAATTTGAGTTCCAGTTTCTTGAGATTCTTGTACTCTTCTGCTGAAGCCAAAGAGCAGCTTTGATGCCTATTCATTGGTCATGGAATTCCTTTGTCTGGGAGACAGGTTCTGTTCTGAAGGAGCAATGGGTACAAAGGCTGGAGATGCTAATTCCTTGCACACCCTGGGTCACTGCTCTTTGTGATCCCCCCAAACAGAAACATGAAAGGCTAAGAGGAAGAACCCTAAAAGGCTTAGGATAGGGCCTGAGGAATTCTTTCTGGTTAGATCTCACAGCTTCCACACTTCAGCTTCTAATCAGCAAATGCACTTTCACATATTGATGAAAGTACACATTTGAAATTTTGCAATCTGGATCAATGCTGTCTTTAGACCAAAAATGGTTATATATCAAAAACAAAATATATCAAGAACAACTGCTAAACTCCTTCCAGACCATCTGCTCCATGTGCACTTACCTGGTTAGAAGATAAGTACAGGGAATGAATGTCTTCTCTGGAGAGACTCAAAACCCGCCTGGACGCGTCCCTGTGCAACCTGCTTTAGGTGACCCTGCTCTGGCAGGGGGTTGGACTAGATGATCTCCAGAGGTCCCTTCCAATCCCCTGCCATTCTTTGATTCTGTGAAAAAAGCTTGTTGTTTATGAAAAAAGTGGGAACACTGCTACTATAGCCACAAAGGTCAGAGGATAGGTACAAGGCGAGACTTGAAATGCATCTTGGTGAGCTTTAAGAACAGAAATGGTTGCCTGACAGTAACTCAATGCACAAGTTGATCTGTTGTTTCAAGTGACAGGAAGTGTTGTTCAGCTGGGGTTCAGAAATACTTATTTCCATTTTCTAGGGAGGAGCACAATAATTGCCTCACTTCTCAGTTTGGAAGGAATTGCTAATTCTTTGGAAGAAACATATGAAATATGTCATATTTGATTTTTAATTCAATCCAGTGGAAATAAATCAATTTGATTTTTAATTCAATCCAGTGGAAATAAATCAATTCCAAAATATCAGTGTTCTATCTCCTTCCACGGTTTTTGTTCCTAAAACAGTATAATTCCAAAATAGATATTCCTTGAAAGATGGGATTATTTTGTGCAGGAAAAATAATTTAATAATAATGGAAAGATCCAAGTTTCAGCAGAAATTGAAATATATTTTATGAAGAGTGTATAATTACGCTTATGGCATTTTTCAGAATTTTTCTCCCACTTGATTCTTTTTCAGACCTTTTTCTGACTAGCAGATATTTGACCAGAAATCAAAGTAGGAAAGCAGAACATGAAATCACACCCAGTTGTGTCACCATGAACTATAATGTAAAACTGCATATTGATTCCTGGAGAACTAAACATGGATTATGGTTTAGAGAGGGAAGGTGGAAAACTTTTAGAAGGTGTCAGTCAGCTTATTTGGTGCTTTCTATTTGCTTCTGAATCTGGTAAAAAGAAAGGAAAATTTCTTCTCCAGTTCATTATGACATCCATTTACGTTTAGGTTCTTTCCTCGAAATTTTGGGCTATCCCTAAAATGCTTAAATTACCAGCTCATTTACTCTAGATTCTACCTATATTTAATGGATAACTAATGACTTCCAAGGACTATTTTTGCTTAAAGGTGGATAATTGAGTCATGTCGCCTTTCTTTCCATTGTTCGTGAAACAGACTGGGGGAAAAGGTGTTTTAGTAGGCAAATTAAATAAGTACTTAAGGGGAATGAAACCAGGCCTACAGTATTTTGTTATACCACTGAACCTATTCTCCCCACACTTTTCTGTATGCAGTTGCTGCTGGAAACTGAAATTAGTAAAGATAGTTACTTCAGGATTGCCAGACTTAAATTTCACTCTGTATTTATTTAAGTGTAGCTTTTGGTTTTTTCAGTGTTTCTTCAGGCAGTGACATTTAAACTGAAAGTTCACATTTTCAACAGGATGCTCAAAATTTTTATACACCCATTTATAGACAAAATCTATATGGGTAAATCATGTTTCCTCATGTAACTATGCGTATTGAAACTTAGACCTATCCAAGGTACATACGTAAATTTGACTTTCCCTTGTAAGCCATATTACTTGTACCTACAAATCTTTATTACACAAAAGCTGAAAATGAAATTTTGAAGTGGATTGTGTCCAGTTATAGCCTCAGAAGCAATTTTCCCCTAATGTACGCCTAACTGATGTGACAGGTTTCAATAATTCTTCCTGTTTGGTCCAGGAAGATAAAGCATATGTTAATGGATGGAACATAAAAGGTAAATCATGGTTCTTCCATTCTGCTCCATAGAGTCTCACAAAATTTCCATGACATCTGCGGCAAATAACTTCAAAAGGTGTTATATTCTTAAAGGTGAACTCTATAAATTAACCTTTTACAATCCAATTTTCATAAAAAGGGGCCAAGTCTGAGAGATGTCAGGGCACATCAGTCAGTGGCATTCTTGTACTTTACTATATTTCTTCAAAGAAACCACCTCATGAGCTCTGTCCTGAGAGCTATGTCTCAGGTCCCCACCTGTTCTCTCCCCACATATTCCTACAACTCTAGCTTAATATTTCAACTGATTTTAAGTTAAAATTTGCAATTTTCCTCTTCTTAGGCCTTTTGCAGTAACCATTGTCTGTTAAATGTTCTGCAGATCTAGTATGCAGCTCTTGGTGCCATTGAACAGGAGCATGTAGTGACCAAGCATCTCTCTAAACAGAAAGGGAATGTTCATTAGCAGAAACATGATACCAAGCAAAGATCTATTTTTCCCTAGAATCATTCCAGCCCTTACAGGGGAACGAGGCATGCTTGCTTTATTCATACACTTCCATCAGCCTTCCCTATTTAAGATAATGCGCACCTTGCACGTTAAGCTTGGTCTTGAGCATCTGGCTTTTGGTCTAATGACTGAATTTACTCTTCCTGTCTGTAACTATAGTCAGGCGTGTATCTCAGCTGAGATGTGTTAGCTCCAGTATGCCTTCTCCACTCCTAGGAGGAAAACTCTGGTATCAGATGAAAGATGGGAATAGCTAACAGGTGCATGTGCTCAGGTGAAGATCCGTACCTGCCTTTTGGTTTGCAAAAAAGATTCTTTTTAGGGCAGCATGATCCAGCTGTGATTATCAGGCCACACACATCTTCTGTATTAGAGTTGGGGATGAAGCCAAAGGCTGTAGCATACATTTAAATGCTTACCAGTTTGAGTGAAGGCAAATTTTGACCCTTTCACCTTGCCTTAACAGATGGAAAGTAAACTCTTTCCACCTTTCATTCTTCCTCTACATGAATGTTCAAAATCCTTCAGTTTTGAGGATTCCTTTCATCTGAATTTACAGGTCTTGACTTTCCTTAAATGAAAATGGGGAGACATCTGGACACAAAATCATAAAAACTTATTTGTTTTACTATCATTTCCACTCTTAAGCATTAGCTAATATAAGGCTGCTAGGAGCCTTTCTCCTCCTTGACTGCGTTAGCCCCACACACCTGAGTAACTGACACATTCCACAATGTCAGGAAAGTACAGTAGCTCGATATTCATCATAACCTCAGATTCCTGTTTATCATTACTCTACACTAGGCCCTTAACAAATAAAAAGGGAAACATCCTGTCTCAAAGAGTTTTGCAACACAAAACAGCAGGAAGAGCCCAAAAGCAGATGGCAGAGCATGCAGAGCACAAAGGAGGAAATCAGAATGCTAGTAGCTTCTCCTGTCATTAGATCTCACGGATGCTTTTGTGAACCTGTTTGCATGGATGCAGATTGAGTCACTACAGAGACACAAGAAAAGAGAAGCAGAGTAAAAAGGTAAGAGATGAAGCATCCAGCCCTGTGCCCTGAACACTGCACTGAGCTCAGCTGGGTAAAGCACATTCCTGGTGATGACACAGCAGGAGTTGTGAAAGGCTTTTTACAGTTCCATGCATTTTTCAGCTGGGTTTTTCTTCTAGCAGTATGACGCACTTTGAAATCTGCTGGAAGCTAAAGCACCTGTCATCAATCGGAATGTTATTTTCTCATTGCAAGTATACCAAACAGAAGATTTCTTTGTTACAGAGGGGCTCTTCTGAGAAGAGAAAACAAAACAGAATCAAGGGAGACAGTCCAATCCAAAGGTTCCCATCCTTTTGCTCACCATCTGTGTAGTCAAAGATAGCAAAGGCTTCCTTGCCATTGAATAATGCAAACTTGGGGACTTCCTTGACGTCACTGTGAAGGGTGGGTGGTCTATGTGAGGGAGCTGGCAGTATGCCCGTTATCAAACATGTTAGATCTTCAACGGTAAAGGATAAAAGGTTCACAAAGAAACCAAGCAAATCTTTAAGCAAACATGTATTTTCCTTACCTTTGAAGAAAATATTTTACAGAAGTTTATGACTTTTCTAATAAATGGAATCTCATACGCCGAGCTTGAAATCCATAGAGATGTGCAGACAATATTTTAAAAACCAAACAGGTACAGAGAATAAGAACTATTTTTTCATATAGTTAGGTATAAAAAGTTTCTGTTTGAGTTTCTTTGAGTGATCCAAGCTCCTAAAACAACAGTGATGGAAATGCTGGAAGAATTGCAATGTCTTTCTGTTCCAATTCCAGCCATAAATTCTGTGAGGAAGAGTGATATTGTCTAAATAATTTCCTGACCCTTTTCAGAAACAATGCAAGTTCTTGGGAGTTCAATATCTGAGAAGCTCCTAAAGCCTGAAGTGACCTCTGAGAATGAGTCTAGAAAAATGACATTTTTTTTTTCTAAGCTAGTTGGCACCAGTATGAGACTGAATGTAAGAACAACAAATACAAACCGAGCCATCTCTGTTCAGGGGTTATCATGGCTTCATCTGGCATCTGATTCAGCATTTCTAGAAGTCAAGGGAAGGATTTTTCACAACATGGGAGTTAAAAGAGATTCTTCCATTGGATTAATCTGCTGACAGAGCCTCCTTTCTTTACTCTGGTGCTGCACAGTCCTAAATCAATCCTCCTTCACACTAACAGTTTCTGGAAATATATTTTTCCTTTCCCTTCCTTCAATTAATCTTAGATTTCATCTGAGGGAAATGGGGAGATTAGGCAAAGGTGGACACAGAGTGAAAGGAGTAATGGTAGGAAGGAAAAAGAGAATGAATTCCCTGTGATCCAGTCCTTTCCGTCAAAAAAGGCACCCACCAATTAATGGAAAATTGCTTGCAGGGGTCCGCAATCTTTGGTGTTAACTTGACCAAGGGCTGATACCATGGAGAAAGGTCAAGACTGTAGGCCAGTGTATTCTTACAGGTGAAAGTTGGCAGGTCTGTCCTCCCCAGTTTGTTGATGTGTTCAGAAGCACCATGAGGTGTAAGTTGTTCTTTGAAGAACTTGGTGAAATGGCTCAGAGGTTTTGTTGGTGAGTAAATAATTTGCTAATAAATTAAAATAAAAATTGACTTCAGCACAGAAAATGCAGATGTCTATTTATAGTGTTTACAGGTATATCCTGAAAGTAACAAATGAGACAGAATCTCTATAGGTAAGGTTAGCATATAGGGATTATTAATATCTCAAGTACATAAAAAGGATGGTTTCCAAAACCACAGTGCAAGTTACTTTAAACAGGTGGTATCAGCACTAACAACCTGTATGGCTATGCGACTCTCCCTGGCATAACCTTGCAAGATTGTCTCTGGAAGTTTGTCAGTAGTGATATCCTAGTCATCCGTTTTCACTGCTCACCTCAAACTGATCAGAATGTGAATGTCATGGCAATTATGTGGCTCCCTCACTGCCCTTATGGTATATGTCAGTCAGCCATTTGCAAAGCAGCCCTCAGATCAGAGAAGATCAAAGTAGCCTTAAGCCATCTATACGCACATTTCTGTGATTTGTGGCTGCACACAATCTGGCCCTCAGTCTCCTCAAGGCCCAGATTTGAGACTTATTCAGCCTCTTCCTTTTCCCTGGTCCTCAAATGATTTGCGTCTTTAAAAGTCAGGTCTTGAGCAGCTGACATTGCCCTCCCATACACTGAGTCTTCTGAAATTATAGCACTCGTGGCTAAAATCATGCAAAGAAAAAAGTCAGGCACAAGTGGAATCTAGAAGGAAGAAGATCTGAAGATGGATGAAGAAACAGAAAGGAGCCAAATAATATTCCTTAAATAGTAATGAACGACTAACTCAGCTACCGGCACCTTTACAGGAATGTGACATAGTACAATCCAAGTGTCATTTAAAATAGTTTATGGAGTAGAGAAATATGTTTAAAAAACAGCTTAGAAATGTACAGTTCAAAGACATAGAATGATATGTAAATCCCTTGACATTTTTTTATTCAGCCCAATCTTACAGCCTCCTGTTTCACAACTAAAAATCCTACCCTCTGTCTCTTAGTGACAATGAGTATCACCGAAAAAGTCATAATTCACCATGCCCTAGAATTTGTCCTGTCCTGCTTGCTGTGTTTGCTAGCCTCAATGGAAGACAAAAAAGAGAAAAAGGCTTTTATGCTCTACCAGAATACAAACTGACTTTCCAAGAACTGTTGTCAGACATAAATCTCTCATGATCTCACCACTGTATTTATCATAACAACAAAAATATAAATAGCAATGAAATAATATTTTATATCTCTGTGGCGCCATTTAGTCGGTGAGACCGAATGTTTTGCAATTAGACAATATGTTCACTTCCAGTAGCTTAAAAAACCGAAAGCCATTGGTTTGATATTGGTAATGCAAAGAGGTTATATGTTGGGTGTAAATAGTCGCTCACTCACACTTTTAAACAGCTAGAGTAGCAGAACACCTATTTTCACAGGAAGTATCAGATGCTAGAGTGACTCACTCTGGATAGGAGAGTGGACGGTCCTAAAAAAGCTAATAACCAAGGGAAGACAGATTTTATGTTAGGCTCTGCAGGAGAAAGAACCCTTGAGACCCTGAGACCAGGTGTTTAGAAAGTCAAAGCTGCGTTTAGTGTGGGAGCTACGAAATTATGCACACATGTAGTAAAACAGATGGAAAAAAAGCTTACGGTATAAATAATCAGAAACAGCAAGAAGATGGGAGAAGGAAAACTATGTTATCTCTACTCCACAGATGGAGGATTAGAGAGACTAAGGATCTTGCCCAAGGAACCAAAGCCTAGATTCAGGCCTCTGCTTTAACCACTCGGTAGACTTGAATGTACAACATGGGTATTGTTAAGTTCTGTTCCTTTGTCTCTGCTATTGTTCTAGGAGAGGAAACAAAATTGTCATTGCTGTACCACCAAGAAACTGAGAAATTGGGGTTTTTTTCCACGTGGAAATTGATAGGTCTGCAGTTTTGTGTCTTTTGAGCTCCACGACTGAAGAATAAAAGTTAAAAAGCTTATCCTAGGTCACACAGCACATCAGTGGAACTGAGGCTTCCTGATTACTTACGTCCAACACTAATTATAGGCACATAGGACATTGTGTTTAGCTGCTACATCATGTCATGTACAGGTGTGCTACTGGGTTAGAACAGTGAAAAGTCCACATAACTCAGGTGGTTACAAAATGCATTTCATCATCTGATAAAAGAATATACAGTATTAAAATAAGGAAAATGTTAAAACAAATATATGGACAAAAAATGAGCCTGGTATGAAAAAAAGCAAGTTTTACTTATACAAAATACCAAGTAAAACACTCCATTTCATATTGCAAATGCTTCCTGAAAATTTTAGAAAACGTAATCCTGTCAAAAATATCAGCTTTGCACATGAGACAGAATACTGTTTTGAACAGCATTATTCCCTCAAGTTTCAAGACTTACTAATAACCCCTGCACTGCTTTCTGCCTATACTTCATCATCTCCTTCACATCCCAGCGTAAGTGACCATGTGTTGAACTTAACCTTGTAAAGAGAATGACTGTAAGGAACAGGTTTCCTTCAGCATATCTGTAAAGATAAATGATGCTTTTCTGTTGATTATGAATACCACAACAGTAAAAGGCACCAACAGAAAACAGAAACAAAGCAAACACAAATAGCAACCCTGTAGAACTGACTACACACTGAGTCAAAAAAATTCCCTCAAGAACACAACACCAAATGTAAGAAACTATCCAAGCAAGTTCGGGAATTTGGAGCTGGGTGGAATCGGGCTGACTACAGTAAGTAAAGTGTGGTCTCCCGTCTCATGCAGGAAAACACTTTTTGTAAATAAAACCACTTGAATCTATCATCCAATTTTCCTTGTAGCTGAAAGAGCTTACAGGACTCTGAAAATCAGCTAACTGTTTGGGATAGAAAGCAGAAAACAAAGCAGAAAGATAAAACTGCTCTTTGGCAAATGGGCTGAGGGACTCGGGGGGAGCGCGTCCATGGATTTGACATTAACTGTCATGAAGAAATGCAGAGCAGGCATTTTTTCACTAGTAGTTTTACCTGACCATCAGCTCCTCTTCCAAAGCCTGCTAGCTGGTAATAGTGGTGTCACACAGACTTGTCTATACAGCCTAGGCTAGGTAAAACAGTAAAGGACCCATTTAAAGACCAGTTGTTCCTTTAGGAAAGTCATAGCAAAATGGGAATAAGTGCATTTAGATATACTACAGGCCACCTTTTTAAAAAACAATTTGTACATAACAGCTAACCTTAGCAGAATTCTCAATGTTTTAATGTACATTAAGAACATTAATTGTATTAAATACAATTACAAATACCTGTATTAATTCTTATAGATAGTATAGGCTTTGATAATTTTATCAAAATGATCTTATGTATCAAAAATGGTATTATTTTAGGGCACATTCAAGGGAAGGAAAATCCTGAAGGAAAATGCAAATTCACAGCAAAGTCATACAGAGTGAATCCAATTTTAATTTGTTCACTCTGTTAAATCTGAAGCTTCCGGTTACTCACAAATCTAACATGTCATAGGTTGGGCTCAGTTTAGTACTTGGAAATTCCCAGAGTTTTAAAAAATGGGATAATATTTATCAAACATAATTAAATATTACAAGCTCTTAAATGTGTAAACATTGCTTCAGGTTTTTGGTAAGACCTTAAGATGAGTTCCTGAATGATTTGTGGTTTCTTGGTAATATATGACCCATGATTACTTTATCTATTTCTGTCACAGAAAAATTATGGGAAAGAAAGGAGAAAAAACATAAATCAGGCTGATTTCTTTTTAAGATGAAGTAACCGGTTACTTTTTCTATTATTATTTTCTTGTGCCTTTTTTAGAAAGGAACATTGCCAAATCATGGGATGAATGCCACTGACTTCAGCAAAGTTAATCCTGTATATACTGTGGTAAGGCTGATCCCATAAATCACATATTCACTAGGAATGCATTAACAAAAACAGGGATTTCCAGCCTTTGCAAGTCAGGCAGGTAGACAGAGCCTGAATGTCACTATCCTTTCCCTGACATATGACTCAACCTACTGAACAAGAACAGATCCACTGTATAACATGCATGCAGAAGACCCAGAAGAGCTTAACACCTGTGTGCTACAGAATGCACGCACACGAGTAAACCTCCTGAGGGGCTAACAAGAAATACGGCTATTACAAATTCCGGTTGGGGCATAGGCCAGAAGAGTTGCTCAAATGGGCTGTATTCAGGATATGGGGTATTGCCTCAGCATCCATTCATAGGTTATGTATTGTTTTAGGGACTCATTACCTTTGGGAACAGGAAAATTTATAAAGTTCCTGAACTGAAAATATTTGGCATACTTGTAGAAATAGTTGCCATATTTCTACTGGTCTCCAGATATCCGCTTATGATGACAGTTAGCTTGGATAGACCTTGGACAAGATGGCTGTTCTGTTTTTGGACATCTGATCATGCAAGACCACGATGAATTAAGTTACAATAAATCAGCTCCACCCAAATATTAACCTGTTTGGATATCTTTGAATACAGTTTCAATTTCCCAGCCTTATCTTAGTTATTCTGTAAACTTAAATAAAGTACCACAATATGATAAAATAAGCTTTTATTTGGATGTATGCATAGGTGTTCTCCATGTTTCCTCCTACTTTTTTCAGTAGATCTGAGGTTTCAGTCCAGCCTGTGTCAAGGAAGAATTCACAGAGAAATGGCTAGGACTTTTCCTTGTAAGATGCTGGGTTTGCCTCACCAGTAATTGATTAGGATGAGGAAACATGGAGAACACCTACATTTTTCAAAATACAACAGTAAGAGTGCTTAGAAAACCAGTCTGAGCTTAACCTTGGACAGCATTCCCTCACAAATACAACACCAACTGGCTGATATTTCATGGCATTTATGCACCATACGGCCATATTTTCAGAGGGGATGTGGTGTCCATTTTTGGAAGAGATTAGATTTCCCATTTAGATATTTAAATAAATACGTTGTTCAATATGATGCGCAGCCACAGAAAAAATACTCATTCACAGATTTCATAGCAGAAACCTAAAACAATCGGATATTGAATACAATGCTCTTTGGTAGATGAAGCCCTAAAATCCCAAAGGATTAGCTCTGTTCAAATATTAGCTCTATTCAACACGTCTGAAACCCTATGCATACTACACAGAAAACTTAACTGAGGTACAGGTAAAAGCCATGAACTCCTGAAACAATTAATTGTTGTTTATGTCCTGCTGTGGGCAGAATGGCAGAGCCATCACTCAGGTTTTCCAAGCCAACTGATAACACAACCTTCCCATGCCAGTTCTGAGGCTGAAGATACGTCAGTGTGGAATCACTGAGGTCACTTCTCTCCTTTGTTATTCTCCTTTTTGGCCCTCTCCTAAATTCAAAATTGTTTTAGAGCTAACAGGATTTACAATCATGTAAATAAAGGACATTATATTAGCTTGCATATCAGATATGTTTGTTTATTCTGTCCAAGGAAGAGCTAGTAATAGCATTTTCATGACATCAGAGGCGAAGCAAAGGAAGCCATTCCAACTAATTAATCTCAGTATTGTTTATAAAGAAATATATGCAACTGATCTGTGTAATTGTTCTAAGGAGTCACAGTTTGCACAGTATGTTTAAACAATGTATGACTATTAAGGGTAACTTTGAGGATGCATTTTTAATTTATCAGTGCAGGGTACTTTCCAGAGTTTATCAGAAATGTGAGACCTGCAATGGTGGAGATACAGAAAATTTTCAGTCTTGTCTGTACTTAAAGCACAGCTGAGTCTGTGGAGTAATGACAAACGTAATCTAACTCCCAGTAATTTATGAGCTGCATAGGAAAGAGTTAAGAGCAAGCATTAACATTACGATGATTAAGATACCAGATTTCCACTGCTATTCTAAAACTTTGGGCAAGAGACAGTAGAACTTAAATAATAATTCTGATATACTGTTTTGGTTTTCTTCTACCTGAATATTGAATATTTGAATATTTGCACTTGAATATTTGCAATTTCTAATCTGTGATTTATTGAAACTACAATACATTGTAAGTGTACAAACACTGAAAGCATAACTAAAAATGGAGTTAAGTGTGGGAATTAAATGAAATAACATTGTTTCATGTGAAGAAAGTTAAGTGTCTGTCCAAAATTCACCTTTTTTAGTAAGTCAAGATTGAATTTTGTGAGCATTTGGGACCAGATAATTTAAGTTAAAATTAATTTAATTATTTCTTACCCTTCTAGGAAATTGTATTTCTAAGCTTAATTTTTTATATTTAACAAACATTTTTACTAATCCTTCATATTTTATGTTAAACCTCATTGAGAACTTTAGGGGAAACGGGGTTATAAACAAGGCAAATCAGTAACAGCTCGTACCATTACCACCACAACTTTTTTCACCACATGTACTTCATTAAACAATCACTGCGTATTTTCTCTAGCTTGCCTTCTGTCAATTCTGTCAATATTTTTAAATTGATTTTTACAGGTATGCTGGGTAGATAGGTCAATTCATGTTTAACTGATAGTTGTGTTCATGATGCTACTGAAAACAAGACCTGGCTGGGGAAACTTCAGGGCTATGGTGTGGAAAGGATGTCTGTTACCTCTGCACTGCCTGGCTTGCTCTCTGTTTTGCAGGGGCAGTGCTATGCTGCTGTAATGCTGCTTTGATATCTAGTAGTTAAAAACTAGGTGTGCCTTTCACCTTCTGTACCTTATAAACTTCTCTCACTTCCCTACCCCTTTGCCACCCCTGAGGCTAAGCCTAAGCTGCCTCCAGGTGATCCATTTTCTCCTCCGTGTCTGCAAATCAGCCACTCAAACCTCCTGAAGGCCTCCAGACTTTCAACAATGCCCTTTGGTGGGAACACTACTGTCATTTGCAGCTTCCTCTACCTCCATTCAGGCGTCTTCAAATCCCTTTCTGTCTCTCTTTACCCGGCTTCCCATCCTCAGCCAGCCCAATTCCTTCACCAAAATACTTTTTGCTGTCCGGTGAGAAGCAGGGCAAAATATCTGAGACAGCTGATTTCTTACACCAGAATCCAGAACAGAACAGCCTTCTTTTTGTTGTTGTTGTTGATTCCAAAGATATCTTTGAACTTTTCTTTCATAATGTTTTAGGAACACCAAAAATAATTCAGAAAAAGAACCCCTTGTTAGGCCGTTGCCACCAATATTTGAAACAACACTGCTCATGACTGCTGACCTCATCAGCACAAGAGCATCAGCTAGGCCTCCAACAAACAGAAAAAAAGTATTAAAAATCACTGCTGATATGATAAATTAATCTATTTTTAGGGCTTTTCATTTTCCTGCCGGTAGTTGAGTTTATAGTGGAGGATACCCGCAAAGTCTCCACTGACTTCTAACGTTAAAATCTAACCTTGAACACCCACGCGGCACCAGCAGGGATGGCCTTCCTTCACGCTGCTCATGGGGAGAAGGGCTGCCAGCCCAGCCTGGGTGTCCCACCTGCCCCCATAAGTGCTTGCAGCCCTCACACTTTGCCCACCTCCTTCTCCTCTGTTTTTCTGTGCTTCGCTTAGGCTTGTTGCTCTCACATACTGTGAGGGGCAGGGGTGGCCATTTTGTTGGCTTCCAAACCATTGGCAGCCAAGGGAGGTGGCAGCCATTTTGTGTGTGAGGTGATTCATGTGTTGGGAGCTTTCTCTTAGGTCTCCATGAAAAATTTTAAAAAACAGGAACAGTGAATTCTGGGAACACTGCTTGTGCTGTGACTTTCCTGATAATTTCTCTCGGCTGCCAGCTGAGCTAGGTGAGAGACCTGCTCGTGCTGACCTGTGGCCATCACACAGCTACTGGAGCTGTCACTCAGCCAGTCTGTCCTTGCAAAACCTGCTGACGGTAAGGAGCGGGGATGACAGTGTAATTCCTGTGTTTATATGGGCGCTATTTAATCGAAATAAAGTTTTGCTGTCATATCTTCCTGTTTTCAGAAGTTATCCACCCGTTAGCTTCCTAATCAAAAGAGATGTGGCAGCATGCCACAGAAACTGGGCCTTCCTTCCAGCGTGTAGCCCAGAGTATTTCCAAACCCCAGACTGTGCCTAGAAACATACACCTCGGGTGAAAAGCTGACTTTTACACTATATACATCAGAACATACATTCATTTAGAAGAGCTATACCCAGAAATAACATGCACCGAGACCAACAGAGCACTTTGGAGAAAACCCCAACAAGGAGTAAAGCCAACAAAAAAAACCCCCACAGGTCCAGGCTTTCACCTGCTGTTCAACAGGTAGATACATGTCAATGAGGGAAATATCGCACAAAATTACATGGTAGGGTCCTCGTGTATTTAAACTAATGTCAGAATTTTATTTACAGCATACTGTACATTCAAAGGCCTTGTACATACAGCATTATTAATATCTGTTTTACTCTATAGTAGAAATGAGCTAAAGAGGTCCTCTGGGTACTTTGGTTAGTGACATAAGTGATCCTTGTCCTTTCACACTTCATCTCAGGACAATAGGAAGCAGAATACCAAATATACTGGATATCTGACTGCCTGGCATTATTTACTGAGGATTAAAAAGGAATTTTTGTTCCTCTAGGTTTCAGTTTGGGATTATTGATAAATAATGGCTAATGCAATGTCTAGGAGCTCCTTTCAGCAATCTTGAGAAATATTTTATGAATTTCAAGGACCCAAGTGTAATATTCCTGACTCAGAGCTGATTGAAGGCTTCTTAGCAGCAGTGGCTATACTGCTTTTCTCTGCATTGTAGGTGAGGGGCATGCCCCTGACTTGGATGAAGCTGCTTACATTGTGGAAGGGGAATGGTCAGAGAGAAGAAGGCAGAAGGCCAAGGGTTTGAGGATCCTGCTATGAAAAGGAGACGCTACAGAGTGACTGTTGTTGCTGAGAGGTGGCAATGGTTCCCTTAGATGCAGCTGCTGCCCCATGAGTTCTGGCCCTCACCTCTGGCAGCAGGGGTGTTTAACAGCTCCTACAGCATGGGAAAGGCTAACAGTGAGGCCATGGCCATTTTTTCACACCAGCAATCCACTGCCCTGGTCATCTGCCAACTGTGCTAGTGCTGTCTCTGGACCAACTTCTGCAAACAATCCTTGAAAATCAAGAGCTCCTCATCAATAAGGATATTTTCCATGATAATTTGACCATAAAAAGTAATCAACTATATTGGCTAAAAATATATCAGCTCACTGAACTCAGTGGTTCTTTTTTCTTAATGCTTATGTGAATCTGAATCAGATGATCACGACCTGACTATGCTGTGTTATCCAGGATGTCAGGGTTGAGGCTCACAGCAATCCTTTCTGGCTTTAACATCTATGGAACTACAATTCAACTCAATATTTATTATAATTAAATGTCATGCGGGTGTGGATTTGGCTTAATTTCAGGGAACATTTCAAGGCAGTATAGTGGTTTGATGTGTATGTGAGCTTCATCCTTATACATATGGAACTGCAGTTCAGCTGAGGTCATAGGCACAGTGCAGAGACTGGCAAACACTGTAGTCCTTCCTGCCTTTCATGAGTCCTGGATTCCCCCAGTGCATATCCCAAAGGTCAGCTGAACATGATTGCTTCTAATCAAATTTCAAGCTGCAGATTTCCACCTATGTCAAGTATCTACATGTCTCATTCCAAAACCCTTTTGTGAAATGATTTGTTTTGTATAGATGCAACCTGAAACCGAAGGAAATGTTCATATTAAAGTTTGTACCAAACCACCAAGATTTACTTAATCTAAAGCCAAGGATGATCCTTGTCATGGTTTCAGCTGGGACAGAATTAACTTTCTTGCTAGCAGCTGGTAGAGGTACAGTGCTATGTTTTGGATTGGAATGAGAAATGGTGTTGATAGCACAGTGGTAGTTTTAGTTGTTGCTAAGCAATCAAAGCCTTTTCTGCTCCTCACACCACCCCACTAGCGAGCAGTCTGGAAGTTCACAAGAAATTAGGAGGGGACACAGCAGGACAGCTGACCCCAACTGGCCAAAGAGATATTCCATGCCATGTGATTTCATGCTCAGTATGTAAAGCTGAGGGAAGAAGAAGGAAGAGGGGGATGTTCAGAGTTACGGCGTTTGTCTTCCCAGGTAACTGCTATGCATGATGGAGCCCTGCTTTCCTGGAAATGGCCTGCTGATGGGAAGCAGTGAATGAATTCCTTGTTTTGCTTTGCTTTCATTTGTGGCTTTTGCTCTACCTATTAAACTGTCTTTATCTCAAACCCATGAGTTTTTCTCTCTGCCTATTCTCCCCCATTGCAACTGGGAGAAGTGAGCGAGTGGCTGCGTGGTCCTAGTTGTCAGATGGAGTTAAACCACAACAATCCTTTTCTCACAAGTCAGCATATTGATCTTGATATTCAGATCATATCTGAGAGTGGATGTCACCTTATGCATAAAAATGTTTTCCTCATAGCTAGTGATGGATGCTAAGTGTGCAGTTTTTCATTCCTTTCCTGATGCATGACCAGATGCTTACATTTACCAGCCTGAGGAGTTTTGTTTTAATCAAAGGGAAAGTGGGGTTTGGGTACTGTCACACCTTTATTGCATTGTAATGAATATCCATGACAAGGGTTCTTGGCTTTTTATTGAAAAAGACATCAGTGATGTGTAGTCTGTGTATGTGTTGGTGTAACTCATTTCACCTCTGTAATTGTTCTTGCCCTTGAACACAATGCCATGGATATAATAACCTAAAAATGAATGAACAGCTTTTAGAAAAATTATGACTGTTAAAAAACGGACCTCATTTGGACATACAAAAGCAATGGCTACATGCATTTGCTGCTTGTCACATCTCCCCCCAGGTAACTTACATCAAACATCAACAACAGCATTTTTCCAAAACTGAAAGCATATTTGCAAATTTAAAAATAGAGAGAAAGAGAATCTTAACATGATTAACTAAACCTTACCTCCTACTCTAATTGTATCAAGGTGTAGTTCTACTTTGTGTTTTTCATAGGAGTCTTTGAGGTACAAAAAAAGGCTAAAAAATGTTTTTTCTTTCCATGCTAATGAGGAGCCTGTATCTTTTCTGTGCACTCAAGTGAAAGCAAACAGAAATGCTGGCCTAGCCAACTGGAAAACCAATTATTTACACAGTGTGATATGCAAATATCTAGAATCAAATTTTTCACACCTGAATTGTGAGCTTAATTGCATTCATTTTTGAAAGCCTAGGAACCTGAGCTCCAGTTTGTAAGGTACTTACACATAGAAATTAGACAACTAGTTTCATGCTTAATGCTAAGAGAAATTTTTGCAAGGTTCATGGATCTTTAACAGTTGGAACTTTATTTCAATATCTGTCAGCATGCCTGCATCAGACTGTTTGCCACATTTACCCTTCCTGTAGTACTTGATGTATTTTTCTTTGTGAATTTACTTACCTGTTGATGTGACTTTTCCTGTCTATGTTGAAAAAGGTTCCAGTTTCTTGTGTTTGGCTGACTAGTGTTTGATGACTAAAGTTTGCACGTATGTATCTATACTTCACAGCAGTCCTCCAGTGCTTTCTCATTCTCTGCTACCTTCCTACTTGGTTAACTATGTGCATACCAACAATTCTTCTACTTTTCCACACCTGGGGTGCTGGAATCTCAGATTGTGGAGGACAAAGAGGAAGGAAGGAAGGAAGGAAGGAAGGAAGGAAGGAAGGAAGGAAAGTTAAGCATCTGTCTGATGGTTTGTTTTTACATTGTGCAGTGCTGTTCTGATATTGTGGCCTGCCCGCAATAGTACCCACAGGGCAGAGGCAGCCAGAGACAGCTCTTGGAGTTGATGAAGAGACAAATGATTACACAGAAGTGCATGTTATTACTTTTGGTTTCTCAGAGACCACAGTAGCCTCAGGCAGTGCAACAATCCAGTGATATACATTAGTCACAGAGAATACTGCCTGCTCAGAGGGAAAATTTTCAATGCAGCACCTTCCTCTGTGCATCGCCAGAACCCTTCAGGGCAGACAGAGCTGCTGGTGACAGGACATGACCTTCTGCTTGAAAGTGAGGTTTTGAGAACACTGCTCAAAGAAGACAGAGACTCTCTTTTTACAAGGAGCCACATGGAAAAGACGAAGAGTAAAGGGTACATGTTACTTCTGGGGAGATTCCAATTGGACACAAGAGGAAAATTTTTCACAATGAGAAAAACCAGCCATTGGAATAATCTCCCCAGGGAAGTGGTAGATTCCCCAACATTGGACACTTTTAAGATTCAGCTGGACAGATTGCTGGGCCATCTTGTCTAGACCATGCTTTGCCAAGAAAGGTTAGACAAGATGATCCTTGAGGTCTCTTCCAACCTGGTATTCCATAATTCTATGATATTTTCAAGTTCCATGTAGGAACACTAATCCTCTCTGAATTTGTTGTCCTTACCAGTTGCCATCTGGGAACAACTCTTGTTCTTTGCCTCCATGAGAAATGCATTACTTTCTTCTCATTAAGTAGAATTAATTGAAACTAGAGCAAGCAAGCAAACACTCACAGGGGACATAGTGTTCAAACATCCACTTAAGCACACCCTTTTCCTTCTCAGTCCCTTAAACTCTCCACTGTCAACTTGTAGCTTCTCAGGAAAAATTAATACATCTTACTGTGCAGGACTCTTGCTGAAAGGCTTCAGTGGAAGGGGAATGGCAAGTAAGCTTTTTTTTTTTTTCCAAAACAATAGCAACGATTTAGTCACTGTGTGCATCCACCATGGTTTTTAGAGCAATGTCCCTTTTTTTTCTATGTATACATGAGTTTGTGACTTTGGTGTTGGAGAAGCTCCTGTAGTAAGCGACGAGGCCAGTAAAAAAACCAGAAACCTCTCTTTAACCACATTTCTTTAGAACACTTCATCCTGGTGCAGCAGGCGAAGTATGGGTGCATAAGTGCCATTTATACATTAATATCACATGGGAACAAGCAGGTAAAGCCACCAAGAACCTCCCATGCCTTCTATCTTTTATGGCCCACATTGCTGTGCTGCTGCTATAGCCACAAGATTGGCATGGCAGAGATCCTAAGATCATCACAGTTTTATATTTTTATCATGTCCATTAAGCATGACAGATCTACAGCACAGTGCTTTCCCAGCATGTTCTGCCTTTTTCCTGTGCTCAGAAAATGAAATTATTTCAGAAACAGTTCATTCCTGGTTAGTATTTTTGTCTTCTTCCTGGTGCCATCACCTCATTTGAGCTGCTAAATGACCTGTCAAAATGGTGTGTGCTTTCTGTAGATAAATCCATTCAGTGTGGAGATCTCAGCCTCTTTGTATGAGAGGCTCCTAGAGACTTGGCAGACAAAAGGGTTGCCTTCATGCTAGCTGACAGCAATTTGAAAATGCTTTGGTACACCAAGAGGAGATGAACCAGTGGAAATGTGTAGTTTGACCACAAGTCCTTCAATTCTGGCTGATTCCAGCTGGCTCTGCTATGTAATCACAGCACACCACAAGAGAGGATCCAGAACACAGACAGCTAGCTCACCATCTGGAAAAAGCACCATAGGATTCCTGCCCAGAATGCTATGTGCTTACTTTGAAATAGGCCCCTGCTGTCTTTATGCCATTGTTGTAGAAATTAAGTAGGAAACAGCTGGCCATGTGGACACAGTTATTGCAGAATATCACTTCTGCAATAGGGTAGCAAAAAAGATCACTGAAAATGTCCATGTGAAATGAGCTCTCCATATGCACATGACTTTGTCAGCTTGCAACATCTATTTTGGAGGTGGAGCTCAATTGCTTTCGCTGTTGTCTTTTGCCTCCCTAGTAAGCTAAAAATCAGCAGCAATGTCAAGAAAAAATCTTGCACTGGTTGCAGGGCTAATAATGGAAGATAAAGATAATATGTTAAACTTTTTGATGATTGTGCATTCAAATGGCCTTATAGAGAACTGTTGCTCAGGACAAACTAGTTCTTCATTTCTGAGCTCTCCAAGACATAAAAATTTAAAAAAGTTAGTCAGCCTGTCAAGATAAAGTAAGTTATAAAAGGAATTTTTTTTTTTTTCTAGTGGACATTTTAGAGTATTTTAGAGAAGAGCTCGTTTCAACTCTGCACTTTGACGGAAAAGTCAAACTACAGTAGGAAGGAGAAAATGCTGAACTCCTTAGAAGAGTGACTTAACCCCAAAGAATGCTTAAGTATGAGGAAATTGGAGCAGGCAAATATATACAGATGGCTTATTGTTTGTCTGGATTTGGGTATCACTTATGCTACCAGAAGTCAAGATTAACACATTTGGATCTTTTTCAAGGCCTCTGTCTGCCTGCTTCCACCATCATGCGTCCCTGAAGACATGAACTGTAAGTCAGACTGCCCGCAAAAGGGAACTCTGTGAAGGGTTATGCTAAGACACTGGGGAGTCTGTGGCTGCTGTACTAATCACAGTGTCTAAACTCAGGGACCACAGGCTTTCAGCTCTCGGAAAGGGGTGATTAGGCACTGAAATCAGAGTGAGGAACAGAATGATCATTTTACTATTCTCAGCAACCTCAAGAATGTCCAAAAGCGGTGGCTTGACCACTTTGCTGAGGACACACACTTTGCATAAGTCCCATTTTGACTCTAGGATCAGCCCCTTTCATTTTTTTTTAATGAAATGAAAAGGATGCTTGCAAATATGTAAATGTGTTGTCAGATTTGCATCGCCTGATATAAGGATTTTCTGGTTGCACAATGGAGTAATAGCTTTTGATCAGTACTCAGTAAATCTCTGCCTGAGGAGAAGGAGCTAGATGGTTTTTTAATAGACTCAAGTTTGACTCTAGGGTTGATTTAGATCAGTACCACTACAAACAGGCAGGCCTGCCTAATTGCTATAGAATGTATTTTAAATGCTCATGAATTAATACACAGCAGATTTGAGAAACAGCTATACATTGGAGTCTGTGTACTGTAAGCGGTGCCTGGATGATTTGCAGGCACTCCCGCTACATAGGAAAGTAACTCATAAGTATTTAGATACAGGTATTTATATTTGGAAATATTAATAAAAAAAGGCATTTCCTTCCTCAACAAATGTATGTATTTGTGTTGTGCAGCAATGTAAGTATCACACTTCTAATGTTAAAAGTATACAATGTATGCATTATTTCTCCAGCCTCAGTATTTTAGTCTAGTTTCTTAACCATCCATAACATCTGTCTGACAGTCCATTTGACACTCCACTAATAGCTTTTGAATCTGTTGGTTGATTTCAAACACATTTCATAATAAGACAGAAATGACATTCCTCTTCATTTCCTAAAAATCAATGGATGAGTGCTGCCACCACCAAGAGAAATGTTGCAGGGCAATACCTGTTTGGATTTCAATGCGTTACAGCAGGCATTAATTTCTGCATAAGAAGGCATTAGAGAAGGTAGGAAAGAGAGGAAATACTGGGAAAAATTAATGAGAAGCTTTAAGGTAAATATGAGAGAGCAAAGAGTGATTTTGTGAAAGGGGCAGGGAGTCGGGGTTATTAAAAGGGTAGCATAGCATACTGCATGCTGTAACCAACATTTGTTAGTTCTTCTGTTTGTGAAACAATTTTTTTTTTAAAAAGCTGAAAGCAACATAGACGTGTTTGGATTAAATTCTGTATTTTCTGCTATTTGATAGCAAACGTTCTGTGTTGCATTTTATACAAAGCAAGCCTCCTAGACAACTTAAGCTTTTTCAATTAGAGCAATATACCAGCTCTCTATTAGTGCTGTGGGAATACATCCAGGAGACAGGAAATAATTTCTATGAGAAATGGTTAGCACTTCAGCTTGATTAAGGGTAGCACTGTCAGGGTCAACTTTCTGTTGCATGGCTTGCTGTCCTCACTATCATTTTCATTCTACTCACATGGAAGTGAAAAGTATTTTAAAACTGTAAAATTATGTGAGGAATAATCACCACCAAAATTCCTCCTGGAATGGCTAGACAGATTTCTTATGACACAAGGTGCTGGCAAAAATCGAGATGCATTGCTTCATGTCCATGTACTCTTGTGAAAGCTCTAAATCTGGCTTAAAACCAAGTATTTTTATCTGAGTGAGGAAAGCATCCTTTACCAGTTAGACTTTGCATCTTTGTATTCTGCTCTGGCCCTCTTAATGAAATTGCAGGAGGGGTTCTCACCATGCTGAGATAAAGCAGTATGAAGAAAAAGAAATTGCAGGAGATTTTGCAGGTCAACTAGGTATTCCAGCAATGCAAATGCAGTCAACAATAGCCCCTCAGTATTCCAATCTCCAAATACAAGTTTTCAGAGCTGTGCAGTGTCACAAATGAGTTGGAGCAGTAGGAAGCTGACAGTAATCTTCCCTGGGACAGAGTTACGGTTGTGGTCATTGCCAGGTTCATACTGTTGTTGTTACAGGGTTGAAGTATCTCACTCAGGAAAGTTGTAAAAGCTACGTACAACCTGCAATTTCCCTTTTGTTATTCTTCATGTTAGGTGTGCAATGTATCATGCAACATTCACTTTGGCCCACTGTAGCGTGTCAGCATAGGAAAAAATTACAGAGCGCCAATTTTTTAATTGTGTCATGGCCCATTTTCACAGATTGACTATGTAATGGGTTCAAATTCACTTTTCAAAAGTACCCAAGGCACAGGAATATTTGACAGAAATATTCTGGAAACCCATCATAGAAAATGCTATTTTTTTCACAGATACTGCATGAATTCCAGTAGGAATCTGGCATTAATATAGGCATTGTGCTTTATGTTTATTTATTAAACGTTTGCTTCAGGACACAACATAATCACTTAATAATATAGATAGTGAAAAATTCCTCCTCTGGGAAGACTTCACCTGATGAGATTTTTCTCAGCTTTCTTTATCTGATCACTGCAGAACATAGGGTAAGTGCTAGGAACTAAAGCGATCCCTTGGAAAATCTGTTTTCTTTCTCATTATTGTTATTCTCCTGAGTAAAGCATACATTTCTCGCTAGCTATTATAAAAATCATAATGCCCCTCACCAGGAAGAGTCAGCCTCCCTGGTTTCTTTTCCCAGCTATAGTTACAGAACTGATAGTAACCCAACATCCACATCCAGGCTTAAAAATGAAACCTTGTTTCAAGTCAGTTGAGTGAACTTGCTGACCTCTCTGTAATTACTGCCGTATACAAGGGAAAAACTGAAACCCCAGGCAAATTAATGTTCCTTAGTTTTGTCTTTGATGCTCAATACCAGTGGCCAGACAGTTTGGCTGGCATGTTTTCCTCACCTTTAAAAATGCTAAATATCACCTTCTTTAAAAGTCCGCCCTTCCTCCCCTTCCCCCCCCACCACCCCCCCAATCCCAACATTTCCTCAAACTAGCTGGTAGAGTGAATTTTCTTTCCATTGCAAGGAGGAAAACAACTAAACAAGGGTCTTTCTGTCCACTTGTCAGAAAGCATTCAACAGAAAACTCCCACCAGAGACCAGATCCAGCAACTGTCCAGGACAGCTGCAGAAAACTGAAGAAGCAACTGAATTTTGAAGGCCAGGTTATGGTCTCCACATCAGCAACATAAATCCTAAAAATTGTTTCAACTGGTAATACTTAGCGGTTTCATAAGCTCTATGCCTTCCAGAAGTGCTGAGTCCTTTTAGCATCATGCACTCCACAGGCCAGGAAAGCCCATGAGGCACTTGCTTCTCCTCTGATTGCAGCAGTACTATTTCAGTAACTAAAGACTGGTCATCAAAATCTCTTGAATGTGCATGTTCCTAGATGTGCCCTGATAAGTAAATCAAAATATGACAACATGCCACTTTTACTCCCAGTCAGCTCCACCAGTTTCACGGAGGGAATGAGGATAAAAGGAGCATTCAGCACTGCGCTAAAATCAGTTAACAGTATGTGTAGTTTTTTCTTAATTGAAGAAGTTAATTTAGTTAACAATGTACCGAATATTTTGCAGCATTAATTTATTTATGTCAATTCGATTTTAAAAGTCTCTGTTAGAAACATCAGCTAAATCAAGTGTTTCTCAATTAAAGAAGGCTCTAATTTATCCGCAATTTAATACAGCTACATATTATTAGCTTCACTTGTGCTTATGTGCATACATAGGCATAGGCCTATGGGAAAACTCATTGTTGGGTATGTTTCATGTCTTCTCTTCCACCTCCGTGTCAGACCAGCTACAATGCAAGCAGGGGATTTTATGTGTGAGTTCAAAAAAGGTGCTTCTCCTTTTTTTTTTTTTGGTGTGAGTTTTGGACCTTTTCAGACCAGAAAAGAACATCAGAAAATACCTCTTGTAAACAAGAAGTGGTTAAGTATTTTGCTTGGAGACAGAGTTCCTATGTCTTTGGGAACAATGTTACTTGAAACGTTTGTTATCTCTTCCTCTTTTAAACAGTTCAGTAAAGAGACCTTAAACCCAAGGTTCACAGTGATATTAGTAAAAGGTTAAGATAATATTTTTAGATTATTTTTTTCATCAATGATTTCAAAGGGGAAAGGCAGCATAATTTAATTTTAATTGCTGGTCCCATTTCCACAGAATGGTGTGTATTGATAAAACAGATGTAATCACACCCTCTCTGAACACCCTTACACACTATAGTTGTGGATAAGGGTAAATGAACCAGAACAGAATAGGAGGAAGTATGGGTTACATGAAAACACTATGAACTGGTGTGTAAATACTTTATCAGAAACGTGCCTTTATACAATGCTGTTTGAATCATTTGGCAGTCAGTCCTCCAGAGGCTAAGAGCTTATTTGCTCTTGGTACCCCACAGTCCCAGTGAGGCAGCGCTGCAGGTGTACTGGGGGTCTGTGAGGAAATGAAGGCATCAGCTGCATCAGCAAATTACCTCCATCTTCTCTTACCTTGGGCAGGAACAGAGGCACCCTGGAGGATCTTGCCGGGCTTCATGGTGTTGTCAGATGCAACAGCTCCCCTCTGGGCCATTGCTTAGGTGTGGCTTGTTGGAGTACAGCAAAGCTTTACCCATTTTCTTTCTGTCCTAAAGTACATCTCACCCTGTGAATGCAAGACCCATCTCCATGCTGAACAGGCCTGCTGGAACGGGGTCTGAAATCATTTGCAATGGTCTGTTGGTATTCAGGGATGAGTCAAATTTTGGTGTGTCTTTCAAAAAGACCAACTTGAATATGTGGCTTTAATAGTACAAAGAAAAGGTTATAACGGATGGAGAGATGAGAAAGTAGACATGAAAGAGTAAGAGGGGAAGACTGGAAGCTGCTGATGTGAAAAAAAGAGAAAAGATCCAAGCCAAGTAATCCAGGCAGCCAAAGAAGCTATGATCCTGGGACAAAGCATAAAGTAACTTACTGAGCTACATTATCATAGTACTGGAAGATTCTGAATAGTTTCTAGTCAAAAAAGAAGCTGATTATTTTTCCCCTGAAAAAAATGGCAGCATTTTAGATGTTTCATGAAAGAAAGGGAATAAATGATACTGTAATATACAGCCCAATATAATATACAGCTGTAATAGGCAGCTTTTTCTTTGTTAGTGATTAATTAAATAAGCTGAAAACATCTGCACATAGATTCAGATTCAGACCAAAATGAAATGAAAACAGGTTTTTTTCCCAGCAAAAGATCAAATAAAAAACTCAAAAATGTTCCAGGTCATCTGACTTAACACAAGTGTTTTCTTAACACAAAATTAAATGTTTCATTTGATAACTATTTAGTTCACCTTTCTCACCCTGAAAAACTGAAAAGTTATAAGTATTTTGTCCAGCTGCACAGCTGATACAGGCATTTGACCAAGAGGGCAAGTAGTACATTCAGAAATAAACCCAAGAAAAAAGCCAGGAACAAATGCTGAAATATTCTCTGTCCCTTCTATTTTTCTGTATCATCTCAGATAACAAAATAATTGCTTTAGCAATTCTACTTTGAAATCCAGAGAGAAAGCTATCTCATACAAGGAGCTAACCTGACATCTTTTTCAGTGTTTCAGATCACTGTTGCTGCAAGAGTAACAAAGAAAAGCACATATTTGGAAATGCCTTTAAAAATCTTATAATGAGTCTGTTCTCATAAGTGGATGAATTAGAATATAGAACTGGCCTGAAAAATTCCTTATGGCTTTACAAGTTGCAGCAAGTCTCTGGGGAGTTAGATTCTGAGCTATAAACCTGCCAAAGTACACAGATCTATGTGGTGTAGACAACATTTGGAAGCTGACAACTTTCCACAACAAAGACACCTCTGACACTGAAAACCAGACCCCTCTGGTTTTCTGTCTCCTGTGTTAAATCACACTAAGCATAGGCTTAAATGTAAGGTAATAATGATAATTTTAGGAAGAAGGAAAATTCCAGATAACAGTAGAAAAACAAAAATAAGTGTAGTTCTCAGTTTAACAAACTTAGGAGGGTTTCTTCCTTGTTTCCTTTGATTTGCAAACTCCTGTAGAAATGATTTAATGTTCATTAGTGTTTTAGATGTGTTTTGCAAAAATATTTATTCTTCCCTTTCCTTGTCCTTTTCCTCTGTTTATTTCAATGCCAAATGAAAAATAATTACTCCAACTTATACTACCATTCAAAACAGTTATTGTGAAATAGGTCTGGGACAATATGCTTGATTGCCCCCTCACTGCATGGATTCATATTGGCTACCATCAAGACAACAGAGATAGTAAATGCTGAACCCAGCTTTGATTCCTTCCATGGATAGAGACCTTCAGCTGTTTCTCTCTCCCGCTCACTCTTAAAGCCTCCCTGTATTTAGTCGTCCATTTACATGAAATCTCTGAACCCCAGATATCTTTCATACCCCTCCACCCCTCTGTCAAATGTAGCTGAAATTAGCCAGCTGTTTCAAAATTTGCCACTGATGGACAAACCATTGGAGTACATAATCCTATTCCTTTCGTAAACCAGGCAAGCACAGGCCTCATTGAGGCCCCGAATTACAGAAACCCTTCCTTTAAGTTTTACTTTGCTACAAAACTTTTGCTTGAAACTTTGCATGTTTTTCAGTAAAAAATGGTCAAGTTAACGTTACTTAATGTATTTACCTGATGCTTAAGTAATTCCTTTGTGTTACATGCTTGAAAACAGAGCTGCTCAAAACAAAAAGGAAATGGACTATTTTCCTTGCAGAAAATACTGTTTGTTTTTTGGTTTTTTTTGTTTTTTTTTTTTTTAAATACTGACAGAAAACATTTTTTTCAGTTCAATAAGATGTAACGGTCACTCAGAGGTTTTGAAGGAAAGAGTATTATGAGCAGGGCTCATCAGTCTTCTTTGTCACAGTGTGGATGAACTTACAGCAATCAACCTCACTTATAAAATTTTTCACATGTTATCATCAAATCAGGAGTAAGAATGGGAACAAATAGAAAATATATCAAGAAGTTTCAGAGCTTGGAATAGTCATTGAAAATTCTTTCACTCTTGAACATATTTTGTTTTGCTAGTATTACTTCCGAGTGTTTGTGAGAAATCTTGCACATGGGTGTCTTAAGGGCTAAATTCAATGATGGGACAGTGGAAATGATTCTACCAAATTTATTTTGGTAGATCATGTCTTGAACGACTTCTAAAGGTAGTCCTTTATTTTAAGAGCTGTGCTTTCCTTTTCTGAATACTACAAATCGTAAAGAGGGTTGTGCAAAGAAGGATGGTCAGGGAAGAGAAGAGAGCCCTCATTTCCATTAAAAACTTATGCTTCTCAACTATTAATTTTCTCTCTAAACTTTGAGGAAAATCTACAAATCTACAGAGGACGCAAGATTTTTATAGCATACGAAGCATTTAGCCCTGACCCTTTGAAAATAACACATAGATACACAACCTAGCTCTGTTTCCACTATATAGTGAATGCATACTCAGTATTTCCAACATATATATGGCATGCTCTAAGAGAAGACAATGTGTTGTGCATGAGAACGCATTGATACAATTTGGCTAGACTTATTAAATTAATGCAGTATTTAGCTGGTATAACATTATCTCCTTGATTTTTAAACTGTAACCACAATAGGGAACAATTTGCTGCATTGTCAGAACAAGACAGACAGTTTGCAAAGCTGCCCAGCTTCCTGCCTCCCACCTAGGACACTAACCTTCTTGGGAATTGTGAAATAATCCCGTTAGCCCTGAAACAACAAGGGAGCCTAAGCAACATATGAAATATAGAGCACTGGAGCAGTGTAAATGTAATGTCAATATGTGGGCATTTAAAATTACCAGAGCTGCAGACCTGAGAGGTGATGGTTTTGACTGAAAGTTCTGCTTCAGATTGCATATTGAACACAGGTGTGAGTCAGGCAATGACTTTAGGTTTGTTACATTCACGGGCTTGGCGGAGCTTCTTGAATTCCAGGAGCAATTCTTAACAGCAAAAAGGAAATTAATTAGGATCATTCTTGACTTTCTAATGAAAGGAGCACATCAGTTTCTGTATTAGTATTTAACTTTATTAAAAATGATGTCTATGTTTGGGTTGGGTTTTTTTTTTAGAATTTCAAACTTTCACATACAGTTTTCTTGCTGTCTGCAGTGTTTTCACCATATATGCACTTGTAAAACTACTAGTGAGAAGAAAGCAGTTACCAAAAAAAGGACATAATAATCCAAAAAGGACATAATAATCAGCTTTTTAGTGTAGTAACTAAGGGTTTGGGGATTGAAGAGGACTTGTGGACTGACTTTTTTTTTAATACTTCTGTTTTCCAAATTATTAGTGATTTTGGATGCATTGTTTATCCTTGGGCCTGCTTCAGTCAATCTAAAGCACATATGACTTTCTCAGAATAAGGTTTTACCACTGGAAAAGTCAAATTACCTCAAAGTATCTTAATTAGGCACCCCCCCAAACTGAGAGATTTAAAACCACCAGTCCTTTTTCAGCCATAATCTGCATCTGAAAGCATTTTAACCCAATCAGCCTATTCTATTCTGATGCAAGTAAGTTATAGTGTTTGCCCCACGGTCAGGTTCAATCTTTAGCCAAATCAACAATAGAAAGGCAAGGGCTGCATTGGATGCCTCACCTAGGTAGAGTTTCAAAGAACTTACTCTGCTCCTGTCATGTAGCTCTCTTTCCTGCCTAAACACGGTACTGTAGGTCTACAAATAACACAGTCAGCTTCACATTTTACAGGCCTGTAGGAATGGGAAGAATTGTGCTGGCATCATGGGATACGTATGGGTGTGTCTTTGCCTCCTCCCTCTACAATGGTACTATCCTGTTAACATTAGCCTGCCAAGTTAGGTACATTATGTTCTAGCAGAACACAGCCTCCTAATAATGTTTGTTTGATGGACAATAAACTTTATTTTCAACAGGTGGTCTTATATGGGATTGAAGGCTGCAATATTGCAATTGATTTTGATCATCATTCTTCGAGTCTAGGAGGTTAGGCTCTGAGAAATCAGAGAGAAGCCAGTTATTTCTACCAAAAAAAAAAAAATTATAAATATAATTT
>VXBH01007115.1:45582-74283 GCA_013400035.1 Rynchops niger | reverse complement strand
CTGAATCATTCTCTCGAGCCGTGTCCAGGCTGCTTTCAGCTCTGGCATTGAACTGCAGCTTGTCACTAAAGGCATCCTGGCATGTACATAAAAGGGATTTGGAGGTGGAAATGACCACCAGTTAAATCACCTCATCCTCTAGTCAGTGCAGGATTGTTCCTGCAGCACACTCCCAAGGGCTTGGGGTTTTAATGCTTTGAGCAACAGAAATTCCACCCCCACCCCCTTTGGGAGGGGTGCCTAAGAGCTAATAGATCACACTCTTATGCAATTTTTCCTGATACATAGCCTACATTTTCCTTTGTTTGATGTCTTTACTCCGTTATTCCTATTTATAACCGGTGCTGGGTGAATCCCAGGTGGTTCTGAGGTTTATTTCTGTTTTAAGAAGGCATGCAAAAAGGCAGAGACTAGTCCACATTCTTTAAACCTTTTGGTGCCTTCCTGACAGGCTCCGTTATTTCTTCCCTAAAACTGCCCAGGACCCAGTAGAAGGCCTCATTTCTCTCTAAACCAGGAGGGTGGGTAGTTGGATACTGGCCAGGCCTCTGCTCTGGTAAATCTCTTCTGAGAACAGAGAACAAAGACCTGATATCCTCTATCTATAACATGCCTTTTTCTAGTCATTACCCAGTAGCCTAATTCCTTCAGTTTAATTTCCTGTGGTCATCTAGCCGTTGCTATGCTTTTTGTTCTTCCTGATGTAATTGAGGGGGTTTATCAATACCTTTTCATTGGACCAGTTCCTTTGATGCCTGAGCATGAAAGGTACTTCTTAAGTATTTTTTCTTAAGAAAGAAAGGTATTTCTTAAGCTGCTATTCCAGTCAATATCCCACAAAACACTGCAGTAATCAAATGGCAGCAAGTGGGATCCTTTCCCATGTTCTGAGAAGTCTTGCATGAAAGGATACAGTCAAAGGCTAGGAAATCTTCCTTCAGACCCTCCGTCCTGCACAAGTGCAAGTACTGCAGAGGAGTCTCAGCATATCCCACACTTCAAGGTTGCCCAAGCAGTAGTTCAAAGTAACTGGTACTGGCGATCCTTTTCAGCAGGGGTCTATCATACAGTGTGTAAGTTCAATGACAGACAGTGCTGTCAGGACTTTCTCACTGTCTGAAATTCTTCATCACAAGAGCAGCTTTCTCCTTCTTCAGATGTCAGAGACACTAGTCCAGTCCTTGATTCACACATCTATTTTGGTCAGGACACATAAGTTACACTCAGAGGGTCTGTTGCTGCTACTGTCCTTTTAATAAATACTAGTTGTCAGAGCTGTAACAAGCTCCAGATCATATCTATCTTCTGTTCGGTTTGAAGAGGGATTTAAATCCACAAACTAAATCCAGCAAATACACTGCTGTCAGAATGGCCCTGCGCTATAGTGTATAATTTGTCTTCTCACTCTTTCCCTTTGAAGGCTGAATGAGAATAAAATAGTTTTTTTCTATTTTATTTCTAAAATTTATTTCTATATTTATTTCTATTTCTCTGCGGCAAGAGAAATAAGAAGTGAGAAATACCTGCTGTGGTCTGGTAGTCTAGGCATTCAGATATGGGAAAATTATTTTTAAATGCCTTTACTTGAGGCATTTTCATTTTTTATACAACAGTAAATGAGTTCAGCAAGACACTGGTCCACAAATAGCATTCATGTTTAGATTATTCTCTTAGGAGGTAGAACTGCAGTTCTATCCCTGATCCAAACCCAGGACACTGTTTTTCCCCCAGTCACACTACTACACTAACATTAGGCAAGAGGCAGGAGGAAGAGGCACAAGCACTGCTTCTCCTGTATGTTTTGTATGGTTTAAGTGTGCCATTAGCCCGCTAGATCCCAAAGGGGAGACAGAAGGAGAAATAACCAGTTATGAAGCTTTCTGCTCATAGACAGCTCAGTAGTAGTTGATCTTTGGTGGTTGTTCACACAGTGAGTATTAGGAATAGAGTAATGTCATGGTTTAGCCCCAGGCCTGCCAGAACCAGGACAAGTAGGCTGGGGAAATTGCTTTAGTACTGTAGACATGTAGGTGGGAGAAGAACAGAGCTTCCATAGACATGGACTTCCTAAGTCCCCTTATGTCCTGGACAAACATAAATCCATGGTTACAATTTTAGCCATCTGGTAGTTTCTACACTATATACATATATATTGAAAATTTGAAAGCCAAGTTTTACTGTGTAAGTTGAATGGCAGTGTCAAGAAGTAGTAGACACTGGTAATAAACCACTGCACTGCCAGAACAAATAGCTGGACAGAGTAATTACTCGTACAAATAGAAATACAATTTTCTTTTTTCTGAGGCAGAGGAGTGAAGACCATCAAACCAACCCTAACGTGAGTCAGGAAAATTTCCCAAGAGCAGTGTATGTACACAGGGAGACCCTTTTTGGCATTTGGCATTACAGACTGTAAATTATGGTTATTCCTATGAGGCAACAAAAGAGGTTCTGTCAGTTGTACAATTACTTTTTTTTGGCAGTGCTCTTTCAACTCAAGAAAACATTGGCTGAGGTTCAAGACCAAGATTTGGCTCAAATGCCACCATAATTTTTCAGAAATGTGATGAATGTTCCCTAAGAAATAGTTTCCTAAGAAATCCACAAGAACGTGTTGAGCTAGGTTACAGGATATCTAGAATGATATCCAAAAGTTGCTACCACTGAAGATCAATTGCCATAAGTAATTTCACCAAATGAAATTTTTACCTCTCAGACTGGCTGGTACTCCGACAAAAAGATACCTGACACACTTGGATGAACTGTTTCATAAATATTGATGTATGTATATATGTATGCAATTCACCACACATACCTCAAGCATTCATGTTGAAGGATATTAGACAAGAAAATCTAGTGACAGTGGAATAAAGTCCTGCCACTGTGAAGGTAATGACACACACTAATAGCCTGAGGGTCATACACTGAACATAAATTGAGTCAACAATCACTCGTGACATATTCCCAAACCTGTCCGAAAACTTTATTTTATAGAAGCTGATGATATTTCTTTCCATTGCTGCCAATGAGGGTAAGATGTCAAAAGCTTCTCCTGCTGTCTTCCCTGACAACATATCCCTACAATACAGCAGCAGTAAAGCATGTATCATTACTGATCTCAGTTGTAGCAAACTCAGAATATTAGTAAACATTAATAAACTAATCTTTAGTTTATCCTGACTAGAATATTAAATTGCTAGAAGAGACTGGAGGTGAGTCATGTAAAATGTGCACTTTAGAAAAGATCACAAAACACCTTTAATGATTACTGCAGTTATCAGGAACACAAAACACAACTTGTACAATTTTTTCTAAAGTGGTTTATACAGAAATACTGGAAAATTGCTAGGTACTTCCAGAGAATTCCTGTTTGCAATGGGATGAAGATTTAAGAGCATAACCATCAAGCAAAAGCAGGAGAAATAGTAATTTCTATCTGTAAAACATTCATACAGTTAGAAGTCTATCTCTGAGGAGGCAGATTTAAAATCATCTCAATTCTTACATATATCAGGAATATCTTCTACAATTTTGAAAAGTTAGTATCTTTGCACCTTTAATCAACTGTACAAGCTGGTAGTATTAATTTCCTTGTTGGGAGTATGGAGTTAATTAAATTTAGTGACAAATTTAGAGATTTACCAGTGAAAGGCATTGCAGCTAGGAAAGTAGTTCAACCCTCCCTCAACTGAATCAGTCTCTCCAAGCCTGTATTTTTGCTCTTTGCTATTTTCTTTCCTGGGCTGCAGAAAGATTTTAGGTTCATAGTTAACCAAGAGGATGTTTCCATCTATCAGCTCTCCAGTGAATTCTTGGTACTTGTGGTTTTGATACAATTGTGATCAGATATTTCTTCCTCACACTCATTTCCAAGTTATTTTAGATTATAAAGGCCTGGCACGCTCTCAAGCACAAATCTTAAATTTGGCAACATTGCTACAACAGACACATGCACACAGAAAGAAGAGGGCTAGACAAAACAGGATAATTTGAAGACTGTATTTAAAAGCACAGGAAAGAAACAGAATTGAATTCCCCTGATTCGATAAGATTGCTGCAAAACGAACTTGCAGCTTAGTAAAGCGTGTAAGTTTTGCCTCTCTGCAGACCATAAAAATCAATGCTTACTAGTTAAGGTTCCAATGCATTTAAATAATTTGGTTCCTATTTAATTGCATTTCAGGAGGACTGAGAATAAATGGAAAAATATCCAAAGTTTGTTTCTACTAATTAAAACCTTTCCCAGACCTTAAAATACCAGGGGGAATTGTCTTCCCAAAGAAAGGTTAGATTGATTCCTGATGTAATCAGTTGCTAATCGTCATTAAAATCAGGGGTTTACATGGTATCTTAGCCCCAGAATAACCCTCCTCTTATTAACTCCATACCACCTGATAGAACCCTCTATATGAAACAGACCAAGAATGTAGTAAACAGGTGACAAAAGACACCACAGAAATAGGTGATAACATATTCCTACATCTTTAATGGAAACATTTTGTTACAATTTAGGTTATGTGATATTCTTGCATTTTTAAAATGTGTGAAAGCAAATGCACAGAATAAAAAGTCAAAGGACACCAATGAATGTAGATATTTTAAATGATCAATTTGTAAAAGAAATAAAAAACATTACACAAATAAACAAAGGTTATATCCACAGTCATGAATACGCACTCTCCTCTACACAAAAACAACAATAAATAAAATCACATTATATGCAGATAGTTCTACTTACATCAGTACAACATACTGTGCAGCTTTCCATTTGTTTTCTACTAGACTGGTACTAGGTTTCTCTGTTGTCCAGTATTTTTACATTAATAATGAACAGTATCACTGAAAAAAGGGGACAAATTTAATGTCCACACCGTCTATCCTGAGTCCTCTTAGTTTTGTGATAATTACACCCTATGCACAAGAAACACAACAAATTCTACCCATTGCCTTCATCCTGCCTCTCTACCGAAGTCTTCTCAGCATTTTTAAGACCTGCACATCAAGATGACATTGTTAACAGGTAAATACCCGACCTATGGGCACTGCACACCCTGAGCAGGTCCTGTTCACCACTTACAGCCAGTTTCAACTTTAGGTAAGGGGTCTATGTGGGATTTAAAAGGTGAATAAGCTTTCTGCTGAGTCTCTGAGAAAGTAGATACTGAATAATAAAGACAGGGTACTCTGCAGAAAGAGCTTGATTCCATCCTCCGTGCAGTCAATAATATCGTCATGGGAGTATAATCAATCTCTGAGCATCTTCCCTCTTCTCTCTCCCTAACTCAACTGCACAGATATTTTCCCTATATTCTCAACGGATCTTTTCATCCCTTGCATACTGTACTGAAGAAGTCATCACAACATCTGCCACAAAGCTACATCAGGGAGACACTAAAGATGGGAGGACATATTTATCATCTCACACGGCACGAAGATAAATGACCACTGAGTAGCAACTGTAGTATTGGCTTTTCAGTGGTGGCTTGCTCGTTCCTCTGTCACACTGCATACACAGTTCACAGAGAAAGAGAAGTCCAGATCGCCACCAAGTATGAACCAACATAGCCGTGCTCATTATGTCTGCTGATGGTTCATTAGCAAACATTAGCAAAACCTCTGTTCATAGTTTGGGGGGGAGAATTGTGTGTTCCCTGTGCATACCAGTTGAGATTACAAAAGAAACCATTAAAACAAGATTATCTTTTTAAATACCCTTTTTGGTACCCTTTCTTTGCTTGCTCAAGTGTCTTCTAGAAACATTCACATGACAGAAACACCAAGCAACAGTTCACACAGAGTGGATTTTAACCTTTCAAAGATGTAACACCTAATGAATCCACGTAAGATTTCTGAAGTACTATAGCTTAACATACAAACTTTAACAGTGTTCTAATATTTAGAATATTTTGCCTTTGATGCAGAATATTAACTTAGTGGTTAGTGAAGCCTCTCCTTTCAAAAGCTAGTTTTGTATGCTGTAAATTCGGTGTATGTCAGTTAGGAGACATTCTGAAAGGTAAATTCTGGAAAAAGTAATAGCGTAATAAAACAGTCTATGTAATGATACACTCGACATAACTAAACACTAGCCCAAGAAAGCTTCAAAGCCATGGCAGTGTTACCTTCTTGATCAAAACCAGCAGTAACCTCACAAAAACATCAACATTAACCTTTATCCTTTCTTCCTCTATGGGTGAGATAAACCAAGAGTCGCGTTTATGCCAGACTTAAGGCTTCACTGGGACAAACCCCATCACTTACGCTTCCTGTCATTCTCTAGGAGAGAAAAGACACTGTCAAAGTCTGCCGCACAGCTCGCTGACCCCTGCAGACAGCCAGGTCTGAGGTCTCTCACAAACAGCTATTTGTTTTGCTTTCAACAATCATTTTCCATCAGTCTCAGAGCTTGGATGTTAAAAGGTATCTGAGAATGGAAAAAATACAGGCCTCAAGACATGTGAATTCATTTCTGCCTCTAAGCAGAGATATGCACAGTGCAAACACTTCTGTTCTTCCACTTGAAAGGTTTCACACACACACAAATCTTTTTGTGCTTTCAACAGCAAGAAGAAAGGCGGGGACGGAAGGAGAGTAGACACATACAATGCATCTGAAGATGAAACTTTTTCCAGCATGTCCTTAAAAATGTATTCCAATAAGTAACTTTTGTGTTTCTTTGTTTCTAAAACGGGCTAAAACCACCTCCAACAAAAAATCCACTTTGCTGAAAGTTGTGCCTTCACCACTCACTGTTGTAAGGCAAGTCACTAGGTCAGGTTCCTAACCAACATAAAAGGTAGTGTACATTTAGAAACTTGCATTTCTGTTCTGCCCTGCTTCAGGGAGTGTGGTCACTAGATTTGATGTCATTTTACAGCAACAACAATTAAAGTAAAAAGAATTAAAAAAAAAAAGACTGGCTGGCATCACCTGACATCATGTCACCATGCTTGGATGACTGCATTTTCTGTGAGCCCAGTGGCACCCAGGAATCATTTTAGCTTGACTGGAACTGCTTCTATAACCAAAATTTACGGTGCCAGCCTTGGGTGTTCTTAAAAGGACAGGATGCCATCTGCAAAATTCAGATAAAATTTCACAAAGTTTTTGGTCAATCTGATTTCTCAACTTTCCTTGGTTAAAAGACAGGCAACGTCAGATGATTCTGGGTCTAGATCTGAGATAGTAGCTGGTGTGGCCACAGCCCAAAGCAAGGTGTGCTTGGCAGCTGAGCAGCACTGCAGCAGTGAACAACGGCTGAAATTTCGCAAAAAAACACCTCTCACTGAAGCATTTCTGACTAAATGATGGAAAATGGCTGTCTCTTTTCAAAGTACTTCTGAAGCTAGAGAAAAGAGCATGAAAAAAATAGGGAATTCCAGAGTGTTCACTCTACCCTGGGAGAAAATGAGAAAAAATAACCTCAACTGCTTTATTTTAAGAATCAGACCAATTACATGGCTACTTTGAAGCACAGAGGAGGGTAGTGAAGGATGTGGAACTGTCTTGAGCTCCGGAAAAGGTGGACTGGATTGCCAAAGAAATTTATGACCAGGACTATTAGCTTCCTGTCTTTGATGTCTATTCTTGGCTTTCCAGGAGCATTATGGCATTCATGAGGTGAAAATCACACCGGAGCCAAGGTCAGCTAAGGCTGATGCAGCCTGTTCTACTGCAAAGCTGAGAAATTCACTCTGAACTGCTTCAAGATGCTGAGTTTAAAGCCCGAAGACACTTCACCGAGGGCCTAAGTTTACTTCCTCTGAATCAATGAGAGGGTTTTCTTGTCAGCTTAATGAGAGTGTGATAGCGCCTCCAAGCAAGAAAATGAATCACAGATCAACCTCCCAGTAAAACAAGCTGTCAGGGAGTACACTCTTATTTTGTCCAGCACAAATGTTCTCAAAGCATTAGCTACACCTTAATAACTCACCATTAAAAAACAACAAAACAATTTCAATAATGCAATAAAACATTTCTTAAAAACAAATCGAAAACAGATGAATAAAATTTATTTTCAGAAGTGAATGAATATAACTCTTTCATAAACTGAATTCTGGCCACAATCTTGCAAGGCGCGCAGCACTCTCAATCAAAAGTTTTAACAATGACTGAAGGTTCTCAGAATTTAGCTGGGTTTGGTCTACAGTGAAGCACATCACAGAAGGAACTGGTAACTAACTGGTGATGGTGGTAGTCACAGACAACTCAGGACACACAAACTGTCCAGAAACAAAACTTCCAGAATTACCAGTGTCCCAGGACCAAGCATCTGGGCACGTGACTGTAAAGTTGTGGGTCTCAGCACACTAAATCACAGGTACTATTGAAAGTTTTGCTTCGTCTTTGTCCACTTGCATTGGAAGTCTACCCATTGATGATAAGAGGGTGGAAGTCAGGTAATTTGTCCACAGAATTCTCAGCTATTGAGCTGACAAATATTTGGTAAACTAAAAAAAGGCTGAATTAGCAGAATTTGTCAAACTTTGACAAACAATAAGTATGAAGCCATTGAAGTTCAACTGCAATTTAACAGAGACAACTGTAAGATTTAGCAATAAATATACGGCCTATGGGGACAACCTTTCCCTGATTCAAGCTTATGGCAAGCTTCCTGTTGGTTCAGCCATGGCCAGGATCATACCCTTTGGTCCCAAGTGAGCAAAGCACTTAGAAGCCAAAGTTGAGCATATTTTAAGTGCGTTCGAAAGTGCTGAGCTGAGTCAAGGCCCTCCTTGTGCTGCTCTGTAATACAGACATATGTTTGTAATACGGGCAATTTGTTGAAGCCAAAAATGTAGGTTTTGAAGACTCTTTTGAGAATCAATTATTATTATTATTTTGATTAGACATTCCCTTACAAAGTTTGAAGCCTAAACATTGTGGCATTGAGCTAATGCAGATGAACCAGAAAGGAAAAGTGCATTAGCTGGTAAAGAATCTCTCTGCTGAATAATCTAAACTTAAGGCAATTTTTGATCTATGGTCCATAGAAGACCTGGGAACTATTAGCAAGAGGCCTGTGAAAGGCAGCTAAGAAGAGCAAGTTTATTTATGCTACACAGGAATCTACTTATGCGAAACATCTTAAATAATCTCCACACTTCCATGGGAAAAATGCACAGGTAGGTGTGCACCAGTTTAGAAAGATTAAAGCCCATTGATCTAAAATATTTTAATGGGCAAGGGAGGTTCACCTTTCTCCGGAGGTGCTGGGATGTAAAGCTGTGGCTAGGCCTCCTCACTATCCCAGCCACAGACATCTCATAAAAACACTGCTTGAGGTCATGATTGAAAAACCTACATAAAATTGGGTATCAGAATTATTACATTTTTAATTAAAATGTGACCTTACACTATACTTTTTTTTCAAATAAGTTTAGTTATAGTATGATGACATAATAAAAAAATTGTCTTAACAATTTATTGTCCCGGACAGATCTCCTGGCTCAGATCTTCTGGTCTGACCTGACTGTGCATGGCACAGGAAAAATGCAGATGTACACTACTGTCTTGCGCCCTAACTAGCGACTGTTTGAACACTAGTTCATACTGCAAGGCAAGTCATAACAAACATAATTTTGAAAAAAGTTTATGCTTCAAATCATGCCCTCTTTTCTTTACTGATTTAGGAAAGTTCTTACCCTTTCCTGTGGCAAAGCAGTCAAATGGAGAAAAGAAAGTAAAAATGCTGAAAGGCATATTTGCAAAACTAGAAGCAGATCAAAACCCCCTTGGAAATGATTTAAAAAACACCAAACCGTAGGCATCCCCGGGGGCTTGACAAACTCAACTGCTTGAAACAAATTCCGAAAACTAATCAGGAAGCCTTTTTTCCCCCCAACTCCACAGAATCATAAATGCTACTCTAGCCTACATTTTTCTCCAGTGCCCATGAGACAAGGAGGCTACTTCAGAAAACTGTCCATTGAATGCAGGGTTCCTTTGGCTAAGGCACCTTTGCAGAAGTCATATGGGCCCAGACTGGGAAATAGGATGACAGAAATCTACCATGTGAACAACAGCTGTTACAGTGAGTCCTAAAGACAACAAATCTACCTGGTCTACAGCCACCAACTACACTGGAGCTGCCCCCACAGTCAGGAAACCCTGCCCTCTGGCCACCTGGGACATGGGACAGTATTTCACAAAGGTGGGTGGTGAACCCCTGCATATGCTAGGAGACAAGTGAACCATAAGAAAAAGGAGTCCAAGGAAATAGTCCGTGGGGTATTTCCTCGTCAACAAATAAAAGGCAGCCGAAAGAAGACAGAGCCAGATTTTGCTCTTCCTTCACTTTGAGCTATCCCCAAATGGTTTCTCTGAATTGTCACTCTGGCTTCTCAGGGCCTGGAAGTTTTGTAGAACACAGGCTTCAGTGTCACTTTTGAGATTAACTTTCACTATGTTTTTGAGATTAACTTTCACTATGTTTCACTATAACTGCTGAGACCAGAAAGTTCTGCTTACGAAATCAGAATAGGATAATCCAAAAGATTTCACGCACTAGAACCACAGTCATAGCTAAGTTTTCCCAGACAATATTTCTACAGGTCTTCCTCATCACATTTATAATTGGTACTGTTCATTTCCATTTGTTGACTAGAAAGCACAGAGGTCTCCTTCGTCTAGTATAAAATAACCCGTCAGCAGCTAACTCACCACAGATTCAGTTTTGCTCCTGGTAAAGTCAATGGCAATAGTCCCAGGGACACTGATGGCAGCAGGATTAAGGTCAGCCCTAGAGCAGTGTTTTACCACCCTGATTCCTGAAGGTAGCTCCTTTAGTCTCACCGACTAATGTAGAGCTATTTAACAGGTGAAAAGTTCATTATTTTCAGGATCGGGGCCACCATCACATAGACAATTCAGTAACTGCATTTATATTGTTTAAATAATTATTTGAATGTTGCACATGCCTGGAGAAGAAAGTGGGGCAAAAAGTCCGTTACTATCCATAAAGTCACTTCTCCTTCCCTAAATACCGATTCTAAAATGTATTTACAGCTGTTGACTTTCCCTGCATGTTACTCCTATCATAAAAAATGTCTTCAAAACATTCTCTCCCTTAATTTTCAATCCTACCAAAGCAAAAATAGATACTTTAATAGAAAAATACAAGATAAAAAATATCCTAAAAATAAAATGGTAGCATGGAATGTCATTTTTACACAAAAAAGATCCCCTTTTGAGTTGCTTCAGCTATACAAACACTTTCATATTTACAATTTTGGATGCAGTCCTGTTCTCACTGAAGTTAATGGGATTTTGCCATTGACTTCGCCGGGAACAGGAACAGGCTCTACGTGGACTGTATTTACCTCTCTGAAAAGTCACGGCAGTGGAGAGAAAAGAGCATGATAAAACACATAATCGACTGAGGACTCAGCCAGTCCCCTCCAGAGACCTGACTGTCTTCTCCCTCACTGTTTCACACCAGTAAAACTCCTCCTCCTTCACTGGCATTCTACCTAACTCCAGCACCTAAGAGTGAGAATCAGTGCTTTTGATTGTGATACTACACAAACAAGGAGAGAATGGTTTGTGTGTATTTCCACCTGCCTGACTTTCTCAGTGGAGTAAATTACACCCCAGTGGAGTTAATTACACCCAAGTGCCACTTCCCTCCAAGAACTAACTCCATACACCCAATCGTGTATCCCCTATAATCAATGGCAATGATTCAGTGATGCAGGATCATACCCCAAATGAATCCCTTTTTTCCTTTTGACAGCAACCAGCATCTGTGCCTGTGAAAGCATATTTGATACCCATGGGTGAGATGCAATTAAAGAGGTGGTAGAAGCTAAAAAAATAAAAAAGGGAACAGAATGAGGCATTCCCCATCAACTAAACCCACATCTGCTGCCCTTGATATATGCCTTAAGAAATACTGTCTTTACATATTAAGTACATCCAATAACATTAAATTGCATCATTTTCTTTTTTCATGAGATGAAAGGCCATGCGGCATAATGTGATTAATAAATCATTCCTGAGCTTCTGAAAGAAATTAAGACAAAATTACTGCTTAAAAGAGTGAGTTCTTCAAGAACCTCCTCTTTTCACACTGATGTCTTTGGTTGTGTCCTTTTCCCTAATTCTTTTTTTCCCCAGGAAGAATGGGATTCTTTTTCTTCTTATTCTTCTTTATGCAGCAGAAAAATGAGATCTAATGGAGTCTTCACGTAACTGCCGATGTTTCCCCATGTTACAGTCCTCCTGTCGAGTTCGTCTCTCAATAGTTATTCTGTATTTCTTTCTGCATGAAAGGAGAGGAACAGAGTGAGAAATCCTTCTCCAGCTATAGAGTAACAGGACTTCCCTTATAAAGAATGCCTGTAGGGGACAGCTGGGTGCCAGTTGAAAAATGAAAAGTGGCAGAATGTGAAACCCTGGTCAAAGATTAAAGTAGTTTGCCTTGAAACATTTTACCCAGGCTCAAGAATGCCTGTTAATTTCTACACGGCAGTCTCAAAGCACCAAGACACAGACGTTTGCTTCTTTGAAAATTTCTGATCTAAGTGATTAGGAAGTTTTTGTGAAGTGTCATGTGAACGGTGTCACACCACTGCTTTATATTGATCAAAGCCAAATTTCTTTCCAGTATACGAGGGGGCACTTTCTGCAGAGTTCAAACAACAAATCTGACTCTTTATTCAGTTATGTTTCTCACTGAAACTATCTACTAACTAAACTTCCCATCTCCCTCTGAGAAAGCTTCTATGTTTGTAATGTCAGAGGAGGTAGTATGATAAATTAAGAAGAGGGATGTAGAAGACAGATAAGAAGTAACTACAATTGCTCATGCATCAAACAGTTTTTCCTGTGTGTCTTCCTCTAGGACGTTTTGAAGAATTCTGTTATGTTACTTTATACGTCAAACAAGCCCTCTGGCTGTCTTTCAGTTTGCCCTTTAGTACTGAAATCTCCCCCAAAAAATCGTAAGAAGATTCGTGTTTCTATTTTATGCACTTACGCTTCTACTGAGTTTCAGGATTAATTTCTCAGAAGGGCATTAGCCCAGCCCCTGCGCACACAGTACCGCTTGTGCAGACGCATGACAAAAACCTTGTATGCCAAGGGAAGCTCTGCTCTGCTCGCATGTGTAGCAGGAGTAAGAGCTAGGCATGTAGCAGTGGAATAATGATTTTCAAAACACCAAGGTTTTAATTTGGCTAACATGGCTCATTAGGAAGTGGGAACCTACAAGTTCTGAAAAGATTCCTCGATATTCGTGTCTGCATCAGTAGGCTCCAAAATAACTTGAGAAACCTGTGTTCTTTACTTCATTTATGCATTTTTAAGTCAGATCCTTCCCCAGGTCAGAGCACGCATAGTAGCAGCTATGCATGAGGACAGGTCCACGTTTTAGAAACATAGTGCTCTAAGTTTAAATCCTTTCAAAGCTATGTATTAGAACTGCCACCCAGATCTTTTAACAGTTTGTATGCACACTCAAAGCCGTGTTTGCATGATCATTTGTGGTAATTACACACCCAATTAGATGTAATCAGAAAGTACGTATGTATTCTGAAAGGTACAGAAGCTGCAGATACAAATTACTTCCAGGACCACAATTCCTAGACCTGCATTTTCTGAAAATCTGACTCATACATCCTGTATATGTTTTGTTTCACATATTTACTGTAATGGTGGAATTAGAGAGTTGTCCCTACTCCTGCTTTGAGTGGGTGCAATCAGATCTCCAGGATGAAATTCACTCCTGTGTCTTTAGATGTCTTAAACCCGCACAGCTATCTGGCAGAGTACCTGCAAATTCCTTCAGGCAATGGAGAGAAACAGGCATTTCTAAGAGGCATCCTTCTGACCTGGTTTAACTTTTACATAAGGATGACAGGAACTGCACCCAAAAAATGCCACAAATCCAGAGACAGGGTGTTGAGTTCATGTGTGTACATCTACTTTTACAGACACGCACTTTTGCTCACACAGATTTCCAATCCAAGTCTTTGTGTCAGGTGACTAGAAGTTCAAGACCTGCTCCTACAATGGTGATTTGCACGGTTTCATACCAGCTCAGGACGTCTTTTGCCTCCTTCTTGTCCTCATACACCAAGTCCCTCCCAGTATCAGCCATGCTAAAAAGCACACCTAAAAATTACCACCTCAGATTGAGAATGTATAGAAGATGCAAAAACCTCTGATGACATACACCATAAAGGCAGACTTGTGTTTTCTTTTTCTTTTGTCTTTTAAAGACTGTCTTTAATCGGTGCCAGCTAACTGATCTTGTTTCAAACCCAAATAACATACTATATAAGCATCTGACACATGCAAGACTACAATCGACGTGCAGAATTTCAGTTGTAACTGCTTGGATAAATAATCCTGAATATCTTTTGAAACCCTGGAATTGTGCTGGTAAATTGAAGCAGCTTTTGCTTGTTTACTTTTGTTAACATTTAATTATAAACAGGTATTTCTATTGGATAAATTATACGCAGAGGTTAATTCTGTTCTTCTATCTGCCTTTTCTCTTACCAGAAGAGGATAAATTATTGTATATATAAGATGCTGAACATGTATAACTAATTTATTCTGTCAGTGTCAGATCAACTCTCAAGACTTTAGATTTGCTGACTAGCAGTGTAAGACTTATTTTACTTAAACAGGAATAAAACACTGGTCACCCTGTATTGACCTCAGCTTATTAAGTTAAATGCACAACTTTGAAATCCAAATGCTCTCTGATACCAAACCAGAAACCTTTCTATATTCCGGTACAATTCCACTCAATACTCAAAAACTAAGCATGGTACCAGGCAAGTCATATAAATCTCTCGAACAATCACAGCCTGCACAATTGTGCTGGCAAGGAGTACCAAACAAAGAAGGCTTTCAAGGCCAGGTTGCTTTAGTATACTGAAGAACTGTGAATGACTGGAAGGAACTCACAGGAATTACTTCCATGAGTAAAGTTACTCAGAGATGTACATGGTTACAGGATGAGGCCCTGAGTCAGTAAAATGATTTGGATATACACAAAAGGACAATCAAAGTGTGCTCACTGTCTTTGGTGGGAATGTTACTACAGATTATCATGGCACCTCTCTGTCTCCCATCAAGGATGTGCTGCCAGAAGCTGAGAAGTTTGCGTGATGAGTAAAGAGTGTACAGAACTTTCAATGAATTGGACTAACCTGAAAAAGTAAAAAGCCATAAGCAGTCCTGCTCCGAGCAAGGCGCCCACAACTATTCCTGTAACTGCTGATTCTCCTAGACCACCTGCTTGAAAAGGGGAAAAATAAACAGTCACGGTTCATATTGAGAACTATCTGCATTCACATATTGGAAAATACACACAACTAGGAAATGACTGCCCAGCACCAGATAATAACTAAAGCCTTTCAGAGCTCAGGAGTCTATGGGAACCTCTTCCTTAGTTCCAGTTTCTGCATGTTTATTTTTTGTCCTTGCTTTCTTTGGGGTTAAGGAAGCCCCCAAGATGGGTGTCAGATGAAGACACAATTCTAGAAACGTGAAACACAGGAATGTTGTCAGGAAACTGGTCTGGACAGCTTGATCTGAATCATAACACAGACTGGGATTACAATGACGCCCATAATAGGACTCAGCACTGAATATGCCCTGAGTCATTATAACAGAAACAAACTAATTTCACCTGGTTTAGCATCATAACGCTCTATCACCCAGGTTTATTAAAATGACTGTATGATTATCCAAAAGCTTATAATTTTTTTTTTTCCTGAACCTATGCTGTTTCAAGTTAAAGCCATACGTGCTGTGCACTGTTCCAAATCTCAACAGAGGTAGAGCAGGGACACAGTAGCTAAGGGGAGCCCAAGTAAGGACTGTCACTCCACAAAGCACAGGGCAGCTGAAGAACAACGTCATTTTCACATTTTTCAGCCCACTGCCCTTTCCATGCCTACCTGAGTTTGCAGAAAGGAACCAAGAAATATTAAGGAAATTAAACTGCTCGCTCCACTTCATTTATCCTTGACCCCTGTGGGGGAATTCTGTCTGTACATTAGCATGTGCGGAAGGAAGAAGATGCATAGCTATACCATGCTGAGCACAGAGGGTACGGCCTGGAAACAGCCTCTATGCCATGTGTGTAGGCACTGGTTTTTCAGGGATCAGAGAATTATCAGGCTGCAGATACCTTTTCACTGTAGGACTATCAAATTTGTTTCCTGTGGAAAGCTAAGACCACCCTTTGCCACTGAGGCACCACTATGTTATCTCCCTTACCCCCTTGCAATGTCCTCCTCAGTACAACATGGTCTGCAAAGTCAGTATGCTGGAAAACAAGGACACCTTCTCTATGGAGGGTAGTCCCCACCTTCTGGATTCACAGGTGTTGCCCCATTCAACTGACTTCGCTTCTCAGCCTGCTGGGCCCCTCGCAGTTCCTTCTCATAGCACTGAAAATCATTCTGCACTGGTAGAACACTGCTCCCATCAGCACTGTCCTCCCCAGCTGCTAATTATCAATAAGATTATTCTCTGTTGGGGGTTTCAGTTATATCCAACTTTCTGGCTAAAAGAGATTTTACCTTTTAGCCCCTGGAAAGTCCTAAAGCCTCCAGGGCCCTGGGCTGTGCATCATGATTACTGTCATGCTTAAGTTGAGGGAAGTGAGTCAGACCACATACTACCCACGGGCCGCCAGACCTTAACTTCCCAAACAGTCAGCAGAGAGACACAGTCACGATGTCTCAGTTGTACAACTGTGCTAAGCAATTTAATAGAGCCTGTTATGTTGCATCACCACATGGATTCCTCTCTCTGTCAGCCTGGGCAGAAGCATTAAGTCACTAAACTTACATGATTTACATGGTGTATTGTTCGTGTGCTCTGAAACCCGGCTTTCATCTAGCCGCAGCCTGCCATGATTCCAAGGATATTTCACATTTGATCGAATTTCAAAACGCCCCTGCTTTCCGTAGTAGTCCCCAATCACCTATGCAAAAAAGAAAGGAATGAAAAGATTTTCCTATCAACTTAGGGAATTAAAACAAACAAGAGACCAGCATCACTCATTTGGACTCCTGTGGCAGGATGCTGAATCACAGCGAGTGGAGCTGAAGGGGTCTGTGGGAGGTTATGTAGTGCATGCCCTGGCCCCAGGCAGGATCTGCTGAACAAAAGCATTCCTGACAGATGTTTATCTAACCTGTTCTTAAAAGCCTCTAAAAATGGAGGCTAGACAAGCTCTGTAGGAAATTATTCTGGAATTTAGCTATCCTTACTGTCGGTGGTTTTCCCTAACATGTAACCCAAACCTCCCTTGTTGCAATTATCCACCACCACTTATCAAATTGCCAGTGGACGTAGAGACTCTTCCTTTCCCAAACATCACTTTGCATATTCACAGCCTCTTATCTGGTCTGCCTTCAGGCTTCTCTTATATGTTCACACAGAATATTCCTCCTTCTGTCCCTGGGCTTTCCTCAATTGCTCCATAGTGGGTTGAGCGCTGAAAACTGACACCCAGATAAGGGAAAGTATAATTTCAAGTACCTTGTGTGCCAAGGCTCCCAACTACACGCTCCAGGCTGGACTTTTCTATTTTGCAAGAATCTGGAGGTACTTGATCATGTTCAGCTAAAATCTTCAAATCTGAAGAACTACAACAGAGCCTGTCATTCTCCACCTTGTATTTCTGCAGTTGTTGATATACACAGAAAGGGCCTTTTGTGCTTATTATTCTGGTAACATGGACTATTATTTCAGACCAATTCGTTAAGATACTTCAGAATTTCATTCCTGTCCTCAACAATAAATCCAGGCTTTTTTCAAGATAACATATGCTGGATCTACTGCAAAGTCACAGGACTAAATTGTGCTAACAGTAGTAGGTCACTCATCTAAAATAGTTCCAAAAAAATCTATGTACAGTGATAAAGGCCGAATATCATGACACTGAAGTAGTCAGAAGTGATGGCAGAAGCACATCAAAAGACATATTTGTCCTATCATGGATAAAAACCATAAATTAATATACCAGGTTTAGACTTCAAGCCACTGATAGCCTGTTCAAATCTTTCAGCTAAATTTCATTTTGAAGGGAAAGAGTTAAAAGATAACACCTGCCCTGATGAGATACATAAAAGTAGATTTCCTGCTAAATAAAGGAGCTAATTTCTCTCCAGGGAGATAAATTCTTAGAAGAAAGACTTTTTAAACATTTGTTCAAAAATAAACGCAAATTCAGTAAACTGGAAAAAGTAGAGGTGAAAAAACCTCAGAAACCATTTGCAGGCAGCAGGCTATTCAGAAAGAGATTGTTTCATTTATCAAACAGGAGTGGGAGAGTCGTCTACTAGCAGGGCTTACTAAATACAAAAGCACGGAGAAAGGCTTAAGAAGAACAAACAGCTATAAGCAGTGACCAAACAGATTCAGATCAGAGGTAGGATATGGATTTTTAAGGAGCAAGAGTGGTTAAACCGGGGCACAAACACTGGGTGAGCAAGCGAGGCAGTCCCTGCTCTTCAGTGTCTCCAAAAGAAAAGTGAATGCCTGTTGCAGCGTGAGCTGTACTCACATGTAAACTACAGGGCTCCATACAAGGGTAGGAAACCTGCCTGCCTGTAACATAGCAGAGGCCAAAGTAGCTAATCTGCTGTTTTCCTCTAGCTTTAAACTCCATGGATGGACCTGGGAAAACAGCTCTGCCCATTCATCTGGCTCAGTTCATCTGAGAAACATTCTGGTACGGACATAGAAAAAACTGTCAAAATGAATAAAATTAGGCCTCAAAGAAACAATGTTTTTAGAGTGAGGCATGAGGGCAGAAATGAATATAGAAGACAAAAGTAACAAATAATCACATGTAACATGTTAATTGCACGTATGTTTACATACATCACTAACAAAGCAAAGGGAAATTAAAATTTGCAATATGTTAAAAGGAGAAATGTAACATCAAAGACATAAAAGATAGTTTAAATTGCAACTGAAAGAGCAATGGAAGGAAGGGTAGGAGAGGGGTATTAAATTGATAAATGACATAAAAAGCTAATGGACTGAACGAACGAAAGATACAAGTTGTTTCAAGCCAAAGTTATCCCAACCAATTTCTGTGCTTGGCTTCAATTAATGACAATTACTCCTACCCCTGGGAGTGTCTGCAGTTTACCGCTGTAGTTTTTCAGTCACTTTTACATACCAAAACACACTAGACATCCTCACGCTTTTAAAAAGGCTTCTTGAGTTTGTCTCTGCTGCAGCACTGACAGGAACAATATCACTTCAAGGGATTCAAATCCACACGTAGAAACGTCCAGCTGGGATTTACTGCTGCTTTACGTTTGGGCTTGATGAAATAGGGGAGGCCAGCAAAGCTTAGGTTGATGCTGACTTTGCACCTAAGAGAAGCTTTACGCTGCAGCTGGAGTTAGGGCAACGTACACATGAAAAAACTCGACCCAGTCGTGCTATTCTCCACGTGCAGCTGGTGCTGTTTCTCATAGACTGTTTTTCACAGTCTGGCTGCCTCCACCCCTGCTGCATCCAGTGGAATTACCCACATGGTGTGTACGGATCCATCTGATTAAAATGTCTCTTAAAGACTGAAAACAAGGCACTCAGGTCTTACTGCCTGATAAACAAGGTCAGGCAAGGTCTGCCCTCCTGCCTGTGGCTGACCACAGGGTAAGATTAAAATACTTACTGCGTTTATACACCAGGGTAACTTGTGCATCCCTCTTGCTGTAAGACTAATCTTTCCTCTTACCAAGGAATCTTGCTCATTTTAAACAATGACTTATAATATTCAAAATTTATCAGTGCTTAGCTAACTTGTGAGATTTCACTCTTTACATTTTAAAGACCCTAGTGACATGTGAAGAAAGACGTTGAAGAAAAGAAGAGAGTCTACAAAACTTAAGGATAACTACTTCAAGATAGTTATTTTACAAAAAGGATTTGGTCTCCAGGTTGACAACATTAAGCAATACCATTTTAATGTGTATATTAAATAAAGAGATGCCCACCAAATAAACAGATGATACTGTGTTACATTACACTGGCTAATTCATCAGCGGCCAATTGCAATGGTGTCTGTTTCCTTACCTCCTGTGTGCCTGCCTCTGGGTCCGTCATTCCAATCACAGAGAAATCCCCGTATCTGTCTCCATTGGCATCAATGGACACCTGCCCTGCAATGCCTGAAGAATGGCATGTGAGGAATTAGAAAATTAATTCGTTAAAATACCGAGCCCTTCCAAGAAAAACAAGAAAACAGTGCACAGGTTTTTACAGACCGATATGACAGGAAATCTCATCAGTCTCCCAGCATTTTTGTTGGCATTCCAAAAGAAATTGTAATTTCATCTCGGTGTCTGCATTCCTGAATTCTTAACATTTCTCCTTTTTAAATATCAAATGTGTGAGACTGTTTGGGAAATACGTGAGAAAAATCTAATCCAAAAGCCAGCATGCAAGAATAAAACACAAATACATTTAATGTGAATTATTTACAGAAAGCCTAACCCTGAAATATCTAACAATGACTCAAATAAGGAGAGCCCAGCTCATGTGCTGCAGGGAACGCAGGGGCACAGCCCGACGTCCTGCAGACTGATGGGGTTGGTGCACCTCTGATGGGATACTGGAGGGGGCATGGACAAGGGCCACCATGTGCACTATATGTGCATTTTCGTAGGATCAACTATATAATATGGTGCTGTTTGTTGTATATTTTAAGATCCCCAGTTCAGTTCCTTCTTTACAAGTTCTAGGAAACTTTAGGGAAACTGGCAATCTTATAGAATAAGTCAAGTTTGAAGAGGCTTCAGAAAGTCTCGAGTCCAACTTCCCGCTCAGCAGTTGGCCAGGAAGTCCGAATAGGAGGATGCTCAGGGTTTTATCTGGTCTTCAAAACCTCCACAGATGGAAACTGCACAACCTCTCTGGGGCAACTTGTACCAACTGTCACAGTGAATAAACACTGCCTTGTATTTGGACTGAACCTCTCCTTTCAATGTACGCCCTTGTGTACAAAGAACACGGCTCCAACTTCTTTCAGTATAAGTCAAACAGGTTCTTAAAATCCACCAAGCCATACCAATTAACTATGATGAAGACACTGTAAGACTTTCTCCCTTCAGACATTCTCAAATGTGATCCCCCACTGCCTGACACCACACGTAGCCATTTACACCAGAGCAAGTCAAGCAGGCATCATTATACACCCATGTTGCACCAACTACATGACTAGACCAGGCACAAAGCAGTAGAGAAATCAGGTTCGCAGTGACTGTAAATCAGAAGACAGAGGCCACATATTCAGCCAGAGTATAAATTCCCCTCAACATACCTAATGATAGTAACCATGCAACAGATTAACACACCTCCATTTATCTTGTCTCTGCTCCCATTTAGCGATGCCAGGAATGTTTGAACTTAATGTGATTTTCAAAACATGTAGCAGTCATAAAAAAATTGTCAAGCATCTGTTTCACTATAACAATAATCAAACAATTGCAAATTTGATTTTTGCAGGAAAACAGAAAGGGTACAAAAACCACTTTGCTGTGAAAGCACTGGAAGAGGCCACTACGAAGAGCTGCATGTCCTTGCCTACACAGCAATTTGGATTCTGGATCTGACAGGAGGCATTAACTGGAACAGACACCATTGCTGGCCTAATAAAGCCAAAGTTCAATTTTTGGAAATAGGCACTAAAATTTGCTAAAACTCAGAATTCCTGTGTTTGGGTTTTTTTTTTTTTTTAATGGGAAAGACTAATTTTAACTTTTCCATCTGAATCAATACAAAGAGTTTGAAATGTCGACATTTCCTTCGATGTTCTTCCTTAAGAAATGTATTTAGGAAATTTTGAAACAACCTCAGTAAAGAACTGTGTTTGGATGAAGGTGGAAGGATTTTATCCGTACTCTCTTTTTGTTTTATCCTGTTAGATACCTACATACAGAATATTTTCCTACTTTTTCAGAGGAAATGCCAATGAATTGAAAACATTCTCCACAAAATGTGCCCTGCAGTCATACCAGGGTATCTCTAACAACCCAAGCAATAAGAAATCCTTTGATCGCCTCAGCCTTATCCTTTCCTAAGCACATGATGCCTGTGCAGTTGCGGCTGGCAGACTGTGAACACTTCAGGAAACAGCATCCACATCCCATTGGAGTTCTGACGGGTCACCTATTCAGTGCAGGCTGTAAAATGAGGTGCCCAGGCAATCAGATACCTAGACGTCAGCGGTTAAATTAATGCCATTTAATGAAATGGGAGTTCTCATCATCAAGGACTGCAAAATCTTAAGTGAATGATAAAGCTTCGCTCCTGCAGTGGAGCCTCGTGGGTGCATGCACGGACTGTACTCTGTGATGCTGCCTCCGCTTCAGAGAGGGGCTTACAGGCAGAATCAAGGGTCGTCATCTTCATAAAAGGACTGGCATGTAAGACATCAAGTTACGAGACTCTTTCAAAATCAGTTTTATCCTTGCAAATTATGTCCAGTGAAGTACTGCCATAGGGAAGAGAGGGTATATGACTTATGTGGCATTTTGACCTTTTCAACTGCACCCTCACAGCTCAGTTTGACAGCTACATTTTCAGAAGAGCTATGACAGGGCAGCCAGCAACAACAAACTGGTTTTCACAAGTCGGAAAAGAGAATATTTTTTCCTCCTGGCTGTTTTTACAAGAAAGGTGTGAGAATCAACCATGTAACCTGTACAGAACACATGGTACTATGAAAGACTTGCATGGGCACACCAGCTGGTGGCTGCCTGGAGCAGAGAAGTAGGAGTAGAGAAAAGACAGACACGCTATGCTGTGGCATCTGTTTGTACACAGGATAGCCAAACAGTGAGGCAAATCCAAAACCCCTCTGTTAAAACTGTGTGTTTTGGGAAGACATGGATGCAAGGGAAGTAGTGGGACATCAAGCACAATCTCTAGCTGCTGCAGGGCTCCTTATGGAACAACTGCAACCAGCATAACTTGAAGCAATCCCTGTGTTGCTTTAAGCTGCCCTGCAGACCTTTTTGCCTTGCGTTCAGGACAAAATTTGAAAACAGAAAAGAGGTTTGGAGCTGCTGTCCTTCTTGCCGTCCTCTGCTATGTCTAGTGTGTTCTTGGAGCAGAGAACCTGGACACTGAGGTTTTTCCTACACGTTCAAATTAATCATTCACTTCTTATCTAGGGGAAATGTTTCCTTCTCTTAGGCATTTCCATAGGGAATCTTGCCAATCCTATACCAAAAGAATGGATATAATCTCTTATAATAAGAGATGGCTAGGAATATTCTAAGAGATGACACATGAATCCAATAATCCTGTTTCTTTATTATGATCCCTACCTGTCAAAAGCACTCACATTGCTTTGCATCAGCAGGGTGACGCACAAGTGCCAGTTGCACTGAGGAACTGCAACCGACCAGATTCGGCACAGAAGGGCACAGTGCTATTCAGCTGCTGCCTCTGAGATAACACACACAGCTCCTGAGAGGAGGCTGGGGGGAAATCCTTCCAGGGCCCAAAGGAGCCCCTTCAAGAGACAAACAACAACAAAAAAAAACAACGCTGGCACCTGCTTGCTTCTATCCATTCCCAGGCTTTTCAGATAAAAAAGTCAAATGGAAAAAATGAGGCAATCTCAGAGCTAATAGATGCACAAGAGTAAAGCGAGCAGCTGTAATCTTTTTAAAAACAAAGAAGGAGCCTGAGAAAATTATTGGCATTTCTTTAGAACATCAGTGAGGGTCATTAAATTGTTCGGAGTTTTTTGAGATGAATAAGACCTCAAGGTCTGGTGCAGAAAATAGTCTGACTGGTGAGGTATGTGATGTATATGGTTTCAAATGGCTATTTTCCTCTCATTTAAGAGTGGAATGGGCATGGGTCCTTGCTCTGCACACGAAAAAGACCTGTGTTTTTTGACTCTGAAAGCTGGAATTCCATATTAACTCTTACCTTCATATGTTCTGTTTCGTGTTTGCTGAACAATTTTTTCTCCATCTTTCTTACTGAAACCAAACTTCAGCACTTCCTGTAAAGCTAGAGCATAAAGAAGAATAGCATCATGGAATCCTTCCACAAACATGTTCACCTAAAAAAAAGAAAAAAAAAGAAAAAAAAAAAGCAATGGTAATTGACACATTAAAAACTTTTCTTCCCTATAGAACTGATTAACTAGAGGGAATCTCCAAATTAAACAAAATTACTAATGTGGAGGGTTATTTTCTCAACTGCTGGAACACAAAGGAATGTGTCTCAAAAAAACCCAGGGGAGAAAATGGCAATTTTTGACCTGTTCTTAAGAACAGTTAAGCACTATCTGCTATTCTGAACATTCAAATCACACTTCAATGTTGTGTCTGAATAGCTCTGCAGATAGGGAAGAAATGTGCAGATCGCAGTTCCCATGCCCACATGCACAAATTCTGCAACTGACCATGTGAGATTCCGTAAGGTGCTGAGCACCCTCATCCCACAGCACCGCATACGTCCTCCTCCCCCTGCGCAGGGGACTTAGCACCTCTCAGATTGGGAAGTATGTTCTGCCATGATTTTTTTGGAGAGCGCCACTGGTGGATTTGCTTGTTTAACGATTACCACTTCCATTTCTGGCCCTTGTTCAGCTGAGCATCTCTGCGCTAGCAAAGGAGCAATGGAGGAAACTACTCACCCTCTACGGTAATGCATTCTCTGGAACTGCCACAAGAACATTTTCCTGTCCTTTACAGTTTTTTTCATAAGCAACATGAAATGAATGAAATGTTGCCTTCTATCCCTAATATAAAAGAAGACTGCTGCCAACCAGCTCTGCCTCCCACGAGTCTATGTAGGCAACCTACAGCTTTTGGTCTACATCACTGTGAGTAACAAGAACAGTTAACAGCAGATTGCTGCAGGAACGTTACAGGTTTGTTCACAGGAGACTGGTGTGCTTCACTGATGAAGCAATAATCATTTCAGGAGCTGAGTTCAGTTGGATACCCATCTGCAGAAGCAGACACACATGGCTTGAGCAGCACAGGTATTTCTCTTCTGTAAGCAGCAACTCACATCCCAAGAGTGCAACGCACCCTGGCTTGATGTACAATTCATTCTGAATTATCTTTTCAGTTTGCAAGAAAGATGTCCCCATTCACTCACAGTTTCATTACAATGGAAAAGCTCCTGACATCCTAGCAAAGGCGTAATCAACACTTGTACTGCATTATGGGATCTCTTATTGCCATTTCCAGTGAACAACCCACCTCCACAAATATTCTCCTGGATAGAAATTACATTTAGCTTATCTTCCACTTCAGTCTATCTAAACTATTTAAAATGTTGGTAAATAAAGTGATACTCTCACACACAAACTCTCACAGCTTTAGCTGGACATTAAACACGTTAAAAGATAAAAACATGTAGCCAGTTAAGTAAATAACTGCTCCACAGATAAAAAGTATTACATAGTTGATTGGCTAAGCTGAACTATCCAAGCCCCTGCTAATGTAATTACATGCAGGACATTCCTTCACTCTTAAACCAGTTGCCAACAGTAAAGGGAATTTTGGAATTATTTACTGATAATACAAATGTTTGCATTGCTCTTACATTTAAAATTGGAGTTTTAGATAACTCCAGCCTATGTTTCATTAAGAGAATGCACGAACACTTTAGGGGAAGAGCTACAGAAGGCGCAGAACAACTCAGCTCAGTGCGACAGCCAAAGACTAAAAGGCAGCTGCAGTTATTCTGACCTAAGGAGAAAGCATGAAAGAAAAGGTGAAAGTCAGGCTTTTGGTGGAATAACAAGAGCTGATGGCCAGAGCGCACACTAGGACAGGCTTTGCCAGCAGGGGGCTTAATTTTTTAGAATTGAAAAAAAAACCCCAAACCAAGAAACCACAAAGTTTGACAACTGCTTTATGTGCCAGCGTTAGAGTCCAAGTGGCCTGTGGATGATCAAACACGGGCTTTCTTGATGTGACACTCATTCTCTCAGGAGAGAAATGAGTCTCTCTAGTTGCTTTACCTCCTTCTGGCTGATTTACAGCTTGTGGCTGGCATCCGTTTCAAGGAAAGCTATTTGTCACTTCCTTTGTCCATGGCAAAGATCTCTCAGTGTAACACAGCAACCTTCAAAATCCATTTTGTCAGCTAATTTGCTCAATCTGAAATCTACCCATGCCACCAGCCTGAAAACTCTCCTGTAGACACTGCAGATTTGCCAGATAAGCCTGTCAAAACCCACTTGCCAGTTTGGGACGTTACTGCCACAGCCCCTTGCCTTGACTCTTGGCCCAAAGCCCTGACATTACGTACAAAAAATCACATTAGAAAATAATCAGAAGATCTCATGTGACACCTCTCAGTTCCTTATGCACAAAACCCAACATTTTATCTTCTGTTGTCAAGGAAGGTGAAACTGATGGTAATTTACGCCATTTCAAATCTTCTTCTAAAAAGAGTAATATTTACTGTCTGCAGGTGAAACCACACCTACACTCCCCAGCCAAACCATATGTCGGGCACAATGGCTACTTTTCACATTATTCCAGGAACATGTTCAAGCAGCAGTTCAAGATGCCATAAAGGGCATAAAGTCTTCCTGCATATCATCTGGCTTGATCATTTAGAAGTTGCCACAATCCTACAGAGAGAATGGGTTGCACGATGTGTAGGGCTGCTCTAACTGAGAAAGGAGAAAACATCGGAGATGGGAGGAATGCTACAATGTGAAATAACAGCTGCAGAAAATTCTGAAAGGATTGCTCTTTATTCCATTTTCACCTGTCCTGAGTTCACTCATGTTCGCTTTGCAGCTCTGCTTCCTGTGACTGACTACAACAGATCCATTAAGTAAAAAGAGTGTAAAATTTGTTCCATCTGATGCCACTCCTCACATATTAGAACAGTGTCCCAAGCTGTATAATCCCAAGACTTCCTTTGTGGACAACTTTAACTCTGTTAATGATACCTCCTGTACCTCATGGCTATGAAGCATTTTCTTTTTTCTTCTTTTTTTATTATTTCAACATAGCTTCTGTTCTACATTCAGTCCTATCAGAAATGATGAAACAGACTGACACTGTATTTTCCTCAACAATTATTACACTTTTTGGCCTATGGTTATTTGAATTTTAGAATGGCTGACAGTCAGAATAAATAATACTTACAAAAAGCCCCATCCTTCGTTTGCTGCAGGAAAAGGATTAAAAAGGGCTAAAAGAAGTATATGTTCCATGACTGCTTCAAATAGGGATGAGAGTAAATGTGAAGACGTCTTCACAGGATGCTTGAAGGTCTCCATGGTAATTAATAATGTGTGGTTCAACATAAGAGAACCCTCAGGACAAAACTAAACAGATCATTAAAGGTATTAAAGATCCACTAATCCTGTAAGTAATTAACAATTCTTTTAGTTGAGCTATAATAAAAAGCAGAAATTTTTCATTATAGCTTTTTTAATTTTAATTTATGCTGTCTTTCTAATTACAGGTGAGAGCTGAGCTCCAAATGCTGTGATCATAATTTGCACATCAGGTCCACTGAAATGTTGGTGACCCTGACCCACACTGCACAGCAGAGCCACCCCTCACCGCGTATCATCAGGAATGCAAGATGCAGCAGAGAAGCTGACAGGTTTGCTGAACACCTTTGGAGGCTGCAATACAAATATGTGGAAAACACCCTGCTGAGATACCTTCGGTATTACTTTCACATCCCATTCAAGGCACCATATAACTAAAGAGCAGGTAAAGCTATCTGCATAGCTGGATGAGATAAGCATACATTCACACCTTTTATTTTCCTACCTTTCTACTCTAATTAACCATCTTCCACCAGAAAAAAAAAAAAAAAACAAAAACAAACCAACCAAACCTCTCCATGGAAATCACATAAATAAATTTTACACAGTTCAAAATTATAGTTCCCCAAGCAGCTATAGTGTGACCACACTATTCATATATACCAAGGTGTTAACAGCATACACAGCAACGCAAAATACTACTGACATGGAAGACGGCCAAGCTACAGCTATGCAGGACCCATAATTTTCCATATCCTGCCCACTGACTGTTAAGTAAGCTTATTCTCTTCCACCTGGAACTGCCTAGCTCTGAATCACAGCAATTACAGCAATTCATACCACTTCGATGCTAGGTGTGCAGGATCATCATCACTTTTTCTAAACAGCTAACATTCCCCAAACTTGGCCTCTGCACCTACTTCCCAGTCCATCTGCAGCGATCATGTGGATCACTAAACTTGGGTTTAGTGAAATGCTCAAGTTTTCAATTCATAGTGATGTAAGGAGGGGGGTTAGCAAAACCTCCACCTTGGACTTCCGGAGGGTGGACTTTGGCTTGTTCAGGACGCTCGTTGAGACAGTCCCTTGGCAGACAGTCCTGAAGGGCAAAGGGGTCCAGGGAGGCTGGATGCTCTTCAAGAAGGAAATCTTAAAGGCCCAGGAGCAGGCTGTCCCCAAGTGTCACAAGTCTAAAGGGTGGGGAAAATGGCCAGTCTGGATGAATAAGGAACTTCTGATGGGCCTTAGGAATAAAAGGAGGGTTTACCACCTTTGGAAGAAGGGACAGGCAACTCAGGAGGAGTACAGAGATCTCATTAGGTTATACAGAGAGAAAATTAGGAAGGCAAAAGCCCAGCTGGAGCTCAACTTGGCCACTAACATTAAGGACAACAAAAAAAGATTTTATAAATACATCAACAATAAGAGAG
>VXBH01007115.1:3108-19921 GCA_013400035.1 Rynchops niger | reverse complement strand
CAGCATCAGCACTGGGGGATGCAGCAGCGGCAGTGTACCAGCAGGGCTGCCCGGACCCCATCTCCTCGCCCCGAAAGGTGGCCGTGCTCAGGGACAGCATCCCCCCATAACCCTATGGGGAATCCGGCACTAGATCCCAGACCCCTGCCTGTATCTCTCCGGGGGCTTTCAGAGACCCCCATGCCAAGGAGCCCCAGATGTGATTTTCTGTTGCTTCCCACCCGCTGTGTCTCAGAGACACAATTTCATACCGTGAACAGAGGTTTCCCCAGTGAAGGAGACAAGTCCTGTTCTGAGATTATTTTCTTGGGGGGGGTGGGAAAAGGAAAACAGCTTTCTGAATTACCTTGACCTCACTGGTCAGAGCATGTTAAATGCATCCCTGATCAGCTCTACTTACTGGCCATAAAGCTGCTATGCTTAAGATTTTGTTAGTGTCCACTTAAAATGGACACTCCTGTTCCGGAAAAAAGCATAAAGTCAATGCGAAAGGTGCCAAAGGTTTTGTGAAAGAGGCTTTGGAATACCTGATGGTTTTTGACAGCAAAATCCTAAAGGATAGCTCTCTGGAGTTTCCTGTGCCCTGTAACAGCAACGCATCCTCAAACCCAGGGCAGGGCTGCGCGGTTTGATGTTTTATGGTTACTCGGAGAGTGCCAGGTTTGCCTTCGAAAGGTGAGTGAGCTGCTCCCGGCTTTACAGAAGGGGTTTGTTTAGTTCAGCACAGAGGTCGTTGTCAGGGCAGTCTGTGTAAACTTACTTTTGTTGCTGCCTTCGCTGTGCCATCTATGAATGGGAACCCTGCACTCCTGGGGCGACCATCTGCTCACCTTCAAACCACCTCGATTAAAAAGAAAAGAGAGCTGGAAGCGCTAGTGCAATTACAACCAAGAAGTGGAATAAAGACAGCAGGTAATGTGATGTACAGAAATAGTCGTCAAAAAAAATCTTTTTTTTCAGGAGCGTGTATCTCATGGGGCTCAGTAAAATAAAGAAGCTTAGAAATTCAAAGATGGGCAGCATTTCTGAGAAATGTGTCTCTCACGTAGTTTTATTTGATTACTGAATGGAACTTCAGAGTGCTCTTGAAGATTACATAAACATCCACCCTGGTGAAGCTGGTTTTGTATGTTCCTGTACTGTAAGTTATGTCAGGCATTTTTTGTTGTAAATGACTCCATATAACATAGTGGAGATTAAGCAGAATGTTACAATATACAACATGCCAGCCATCTTCACCACAAAGCTTGCAAAAACATTTTCTTAAGACACATTTTGAAATGCTGACCTTTGTAGTCACTGCTTTATGGTGACCCTACAGATGTGTTTACAACACTGAAATCTGGATGGATCTCTTTTGATTCCCTCCTTCCCCCGCTAAAATATCTTTTTCATTTTACGTGTGAGCTCCATACTCTCCTAGCCATCTTATTTGAGATGTGTAAACATAACGGAAGAGATAGTAAGCCCATCAATCACAGGGCTGCCGTCCCTTCACGCTGGCTGTGCCTTGTGAGGTAAAGTACTGCTGGGAATGAATACGAGTGGGAGCAGCAGGGCCAGCACAAGGGGAAAAAGAAACAAAAGGCATCTAACCAGCACTGTGTAGCAGTAGTAGCACAGAGACCAATTTTGATGCTTTCAGACAAAGATCTGGCCCACAGTATGTGGTCCTTACTCGCCCAAGCAATTGCATTCAGCCTTCTGGGAGTCACAGTGTCTCTGCGGGCCCAAAGCGTCATGAACATTTCAGTTGTTCCCCTTCACCCGAAGCAGTTTTATAAAGAAGAATCCCAGCCTGTGACTGATACATTTTTCTCAGCCAGAAAGTTATGCATGAGCATGTACTTGTTAATCCCAATTCAAAATGTCACTTAATCCACTTCATCATTCGTTCACTTACAGTATTTTCCATAGCTATAAATCCAACATTTCTCCACAGACATTATTTTTTTCAGCTACATAAATGCTTTTTTAATTGGAACAAATCCTGCAGTTATGAATCAGTAGCAGGCAGAATGCCCGCGGACTGCAGGGAGAGCAGGGATTTCAGACTGGCCCTTTAGGACTAAGGTCATTTCAGACACAGGCTATTTTCCCCCCAGGAATAACGCATACACCAATCAAGAATCACTTGACTCGCTCCAGCTAGCATTAGCAACAGTCTGAACAGCCTGCCACAGATTAAGAAAATTCTGCACAGACAGGTTCGCTGAAAACATAGTCCCCCCTAGAGGTTGAAAATATGAAATATTTTAATACCATCTGTACTGCAAATATATCCTGCCTTTCAGGCTTTCAGGTTCTTCCTTGTTTTTCAAGAAATCTATTCTCTTTTTTTTATTTCAAGGAATCTATATGATTCTGGAACACACCTAAGGGATTTCTCACTGTGACATGATGTATTTGGGTGTCTCCTTTCGCAATGTGTGGTCTTACCACTGTACGCTAATGCTATGTAAAAATGCAATGCAGCTTTTAGGTGAAAATACTTCAGCATGAAAACTCAAGATGAGCAGATCTGATGCTAAAAAAAATAAGTGGGAAGGGGACATACTTACTTGATCTTCTCTTAATTGACACCAGGTTCTGTGTAGATATGTATACAAGAACTACAAAATGACAAAACTACAAACAGAAACCGTAAGCATACATACAATACATACAGTGATAACACTGTATGGAAATCATTACTCTTGCTATCTTAACAGCTTCCACTTCACAGCATGGAGTAAGGTAAAGGTGGGCAGGTGGATGTCATTTTTATTTTACAAATGGGGAGAACAGAACTCAGGAAGGCAGACTGTGATGTTCCAGAGGTCTAAGGTGATCTCCAGATCATCCCTCCACTACACTGCCTATCTTCACTGCCGCTGCTAAAATCATGGCTTGATGGTCCTCAGCAGTCACACAGTGCTACACCTACCCATTCTTTCCCACCAATACCAAAAGGTGAGCTGAGATGCAGCCCTACAAGTGATGTGCTGTTCAATTACATAAAAGCAGGTGCTAGGATGAAAATGACTGACACCCCCTCTGCCCCAATTCATCGCAGATTCTGCTCAGGTTCCCAGGGATTATTTCAAAAGCATTTACTCTTTTGAAACATATAAATTATGAAGCTAAAACCCAACATGATATATGTTTCTATAACCCAATGTAACCCAGTCAGTACTTGCTGCATTTGTTCACATCTACAGGGTAATATTGAATGTGAGGTAACAGGGCAAAAGACAACAAATCGCAGAATCAAGATCAATCACAGAGACAAGACATTCAAGGCAAAATGCAGGAGAGCTGCCATGGCTTACAGAAAAATCCTGCTCTCAGAGTTGTCTTAGGAGGCCCCAGTCTGGCAGAAGCATTATGACAGATATGCATGCTAGGGACATACCCTGATTTATCAAAATTAGATTACTGACAACTGGTATGAGTTACAGGAACTTCAGGAGGGCCTAAATTAATACCTTGGGATGATACAAACCACAGTCAGCAAGTGTGTCTTCTAACAGTCTTATTTCTGCGCCCCGTATAGTTATAGCAAAGGAACTGGATCCATACCTTCATTTCCATCAGAAGACTTTGGAGACTCCCTGAAGCCCTGCCCTTCACTGCATGCAGGAACAACATTAACGACCTTAAACCAGACACGTCTCATTAGTTGTTCCATGATACACTTTCAGCCACCTCATTCCTTCTTCTCTTCCTTTTCAGGTCAATCCATCTGGCATTATAGCAGAGACAAAACAGTTTTGACATGTTTTATGTAAGAAAAAGCTGAAGACAGGCAATAGATTTGCTTGTGAAGTTGTGAGAATAGCCCTATTTTACAGTAGCAGCCCATCAAGACAGAACGTTGGAATTATACATTCCATGTTTCTTTTCCAATTAATGCCTAGTCTGTGTGAACAATAAACTGTCCATCTTAGTAATTAATGTGTCTAAATATATGATATGTTGCCAAGGAAATACAGAATCATTCAGATTCATGTTAATTTTAAAATATGGAGAAACAGGTTTTCATTTCTGTGATGCCACTAAAATTGTCCTGAATTGTATATAGCATTTTTCAGTTCCTAATAATTCATGACCCATCTCAGTTATCCTCTGATAACTGCAGGAAGAAACGCTGCAAGTTCTACGAGGGACAGGCAAAATCGTCTTTTCAATGTTTTGAAACAAGAAAAGTGTGCACAATATTATATTTCTATTGGAAGGTAATCTCTTCAGTAGTCCTACTGCTTCCAAATTGAAATAGTTGCTTTAGGGATTATTACAAAGCACATTTTTCTTTCTCTCCCTATGACTAGTCTTAATGAAAAAATAATTGCCTGTGCTTCTGCAGTCAAGGCATGTATGCAGCTGCAAGAGTAACTTTGCCACACCTATGCTTTCATTTCCAAGTTGAAAGAAAGCTAAAAAAGACATGACATCGGAAAAGGTCCATAGTTTTCAACAAACACGGCAATAAGCTATCTTAGCTATTGTAGTAGTGTTAGGTCTACCTATGCTAGCCTGCTTGATACCGCCCTCTATGTAATGGCATTGCATACAGACATTATATATGAACTGACACTGTTTTCAGTTGCCTATCATTTTAGTTGAACATTAACAGTTTGGGTTCAAGTTTTCAGGATGTATATCTACCATGACATTTTTTTGTTGTTCTTACTCTAAATTTATCTGGAAAATCTTATCATTCCTCAAGAGATTAAGGAAGTATTTATTGCCTTACATCTATAAAAGACTCTGGCAACTTCATTTTGACTTTGGCTCTTCACTTTCTGGGAATGGGGGGCGGGGGGAAGGAAGCTTGTGTGTGAGGGACAGGGACATGAAAATGTGTTTGCATTTAACCAGGTGTGAATTCTAAGGTTAGAAAGATGTTCCTACAAGCAGCAAAATGTTAACAGTGTAAAAGCAAGGTTTCACCCCCGCTACGTGCGCACCATCCCCTTGCAACCTGCTTATCACATTGCACCTGCACTACCATCCCCAGCAACTGAGCTTTATCCCCACGCCAACCCTGTACCCAACTGGTGACCCAACAGCATGTGCACAGCACCACGGGCATGAACACACTTGCTCTCGGCCAGGACTTGGAGGGACGTCACCTGCTCCAGACTGCTGAATGAGGGTACCAGAAATAACACTGGGAAGCCTCATTTTTTTTCATTGTATGGCCCAGGGGAAAGCTGGACTGATTCCTCTGCCTCCTCCAGAGACATTGCGGCACTGGCAACTCTCCAGGGACCGCTAGGCACAGAGATTCCTATCTGTGTCCTACCACAGATTCCCCAAAGCACTTCACATGCTTCACAGAAAGAACACACCCTGGGTAACAGGAACCAGGAACCAGTCCTCACATTTTATATTTAGTTTGGACAACATTCAGTTTGGACCAATTTTCTAAATGGTTCTGATTAATAATAAGATAGTATTCTATATTTGCTTGGTATTTTAATTACAAAACGGTTCTAGGGAGAATTCAGTCTTTTTTTTTTTTTTTTTATAGATGTGCATCTACAGAACCCAATCTCAATCCAGCATCCTCAAACTGTAGCCTCTGAAATAACACTGGCAGCAAGCAGCAGAATAAGTAAATGTGTAAGAGTTCAAAGGCCTAGTAGGAATCATGGACTCATTTGTTAACATGGCCTTATTAAAAAGAACCAGCTGAGCATCAATTGCCAGCATCGGCTTTGAAGGTCATTATCTGCCAATAAAAGCCAAGAACACAAAAGAGGAAATTTGAAATGACTGATCAGACTGAGCATAACCCAGGTCACAAGTGGAAATAAGAGATTTAGGCCTCAAGGGCAATGGCATTACTCATAAATCCACAAATGACAAAGTGCACTGATTGTATAGAACAGTTATTGATGTGGTGCTGGTGTCATTTCTGTACCACATACAAAAAACAGCCAGTGCTCCTGTGAGTTTATTGCAAATCTGTGAATAATACAATGCTCTACTGTGGAAGTTGTTTTGGAGTGGTGTTGAAAACAATTAACGGAGGCTGTAATATAGAGATCTTAATTTTGAGCCAGTCGCAGGTGTTGGTCTATTAAGTTTAAGTTTTTGCTTTATTTATATGGGTATTACTTGTAAAATTCTTAAGTGTAATTGAAGTATAAATTCAACCACCAACAAAGTTCAGGATTTTGATTTGCTTTATCTCTTGAAAATATTTAAAGTGCTACTGCCATTGGAAAGCTATGCCCAATCAAGTGATTTGTCATCAACTGAACTTCAAGAAGAAAGGAACAGAATTCCCCAAAAAGGTCAAAAAAAACCCAAAAGGTTTTTCCCCAAAGGTCGAAAAACAAAACAATCAAGTTCCACCTCTTTGCAGCAAGACTAAAATTACCAAAAAAAGGCTGAAGAATGTGGATTTTTCCCATGAAAGTCTTTGCAAAAGGAAGTCCTTGCTTATGAGTCTACAGACTAAACCTGTGCCTGAAACTTTTAAAGCAATGATGAAATGTGACGAATTATTGCATTATACTTCAGATGGAACCTTTCTAGATCCTATTGCTAGGTGAAAAAAACCCCCTGTGTTTTATATTTTGCTCTAAAAATCCCTAAACAACAGCAAAATGCCATGCACAGCAGGGCTTATATTGTCATTCTGTAAAAAAAAGGGACCAATATCCTGAACAATTGGAAGCAGGTGCCTCCAGTAAGCAACCTGTATCTTCACAGCAATGAGAGGCCAGTTCACCAGACTCCACTGACTTGATCTGAACTGTATAAGGTTACTCCTCAGAAATGTTGGGTTTTCACAGAGTGAAAATTATCTTTCCTTGCTCTTACATAAATAGTAAAGACTAAACTTCTTGTTATGGCTGTTCAAGGAGGAATAATACTTCTTGTCCGCCACCTGCCACTGCAGACAACATACAACATGGGCAAAATGCAGCTTTATGCACAGCAAATGTTATTTATATTAGTGATTAGTCTCTTACAGCACCTGCATGGTTCCACTGAAGCCTAGGGAAGGACATACTGATCATTAGTTGACAACAAAATCTTCAAGAGAACTTTTATTTCTAAGAAGAAAGATAGTTTTGTATTTATTTTCAATTGGAACAAAGTACCCTCACACATCTTCTGTTTTTCCAAGTACTTTCAGAGATGACAGAAATATTTAGAAAGCAATTATTGCATTCTTTTTAAAAGTGTAACCTTATAAAGTACCCTTGACTTATATTGCCTCTCTCCAATATGCACCTTCCTCTTCTGCCTAGGCTACATTGGAAAAGATTCACTTTCTTTAGGCAACAATTTCTATATTTATAGGTAATATCTGGGTTTAGGGTTTAGATAATATCTGGGGTATAGAACAGACTCTTTATGCTAACTGAACTAAATTAGGATAAATCATCTTGGTTTGGATCAAAGTGATGCTGTGATTTTTGCTTTTGTTTTCATTTCCTTGTCTTAGAAGAACACCTGCAAAATTTTCCTCTGGGATTTTGCTAATGTAAATACTTGGAACTCTTTCCTGGACTCAGTTCAGCCTTGAACGGTCACCGCTGAAGTGCACAGGACAATGGCCACAGGACAATTGCTCCTCATGTGTATTTGTCTCCACCAAAGAACGACATCATAGTTTGAGATAAGAAGTGAGCGCTGAAATACAAACCTCTGCTGGGCCTTACCAACACCACAGCAACACAGGGGGGGGACACGACAACTTTTATTACTATTGTCAGATCTTGTTCGGGTGACTTGAATTTTCTTTTTCTTCATTTTGGGATATTGTATTACAAGTTCTTGAGCAATCATTGGCTTTTGAGGGAAAGAGAGAAACACTTTGAAGTCTTTTTAAGAAACACTGAGTTGAAAAAGTCGCCAAGTTCATCACACGTCTCGCTCTGCTATTAGCAGCAGTCATATGGTCCTCCATACAAAAAATGCACCCAAAGAATGCCTTTTATGGATGGATCCAGCTCTATTTTAAAATTTGTTCTTGTTTTGACCAGCTAGCCCATCTTTTGGACAGGATTTCTGTAGTACAGTGCTCTGACTCCCAGGGACTGTCCATAACTTCAGTTCATATCAAAGTGAAAAATAAACCAGGTCCTTCAGCTGAAAAGCACCTACTTAACTGTTGGTAAATATACTGTATACAATTTTATCAAATGTCATTACAGATACAGTAAGAAGTAATGTCATTTCATCTACATGGGAGGAGGTGCGGTTTCCATAAACTTTCAAGAGATTAATGCAGGAAAACCATATCAAGTCAGGTTAAAAAGGGCTTCACTGTGCCTGCCCCCTGTTATCGGTACCACAACGTAGTGAAACATTTGTTTTCTAGTTCCCACCCAGGCTGGCAGCCTGGAGAGCTGCAGCTATGTGCGTAAGGTTGTCCTTGTGCTACTTTCAGCCGTGATATGAGTCTCAGATGAAGGACTGATTTACAAGCTATCAAGATCTAGGCCCATCAGGTCATCATGTAGTTGGGCACCGTGTGTCAGAGCCCCGTCTGACAGATGAAAATTGTTTGCATAATCCCTACAGAAGCCTTCAGAAGTCAATTCAGAAATCTGCCCAAGATGTAGATACTATTGCTACGCATACATAAAAGTATGGAATAAAATAGCTGCTATTGTAAGAAGAACAACTTTCTTTTAAAACAACAGTTAGTGGCTTAAAATACTAAATTAAAATATCTAATTATAAATAAAAATATGTTCTTCAGAAGTTCTGTCATTCTCAGTTTATTAAAGCCTTAATGCAATAAAAAATGAATACGTGGATTTGGGGGAATACACATTTTTCATTTGNAGCTCTTACACTTAATGAAGAACCGGCCATTTCATACATTCGGTTAATGTCACTTAATCTGACTGAGATGGGTAAGAAGTCAGCAAGCAAAATGGACAGAGGTTCACAGGTTCTAGTTGCTGCTGGAAGGCAGGAGCGTGGCAGGGCAGAGCAGATCACTTCTTCAAGCTGCCAGAAGCAGAGGAAGAGGAAATGGAGGTGTCCTTGTCCCCTCTGCAAAGACAGAGCGGACAGTTTTGGAAGTGTGGCTTCCTTTGTACACTGACAACAGAGACGTCTAGGAACTGACGTCTTCTTTTTGTGTGCGGTTTACCATGTATTTCCTAAGAGCCTACTTGTTCTTCCATTTAGTTGTGTATTTTGCTTTTGCTGACAGCACGAGTATGTCAGCATATGACATACACACACACAAAATTACTCCTTGAAAACATTTAACTCATTCCCCTGTATGTGCACTTGCAGACTAAGGTCAAAAGGACAGAAATATTCCTTGTATTTGTAAAAAAACACAACTTTTTTCCATGTCTTTTGCTGCCAAAGAGGACAGAAAGAGCAAACATAAGCAATTGTGGAAATGTTAGCAGGGATAGACCTCTTTCTGAAGAAGTAAGCAGTTTTATACTTCTTTTTTCCTCTTAAATTTTCCCGGCAGTTTTCACATTAGAAAAGAAGGACAGAATATATCAGGTTTTAATTCTTCTTTCTTCAACTTTAATTGTTACATCATTCTTTTTTAAATACAAGACGGATCTTTTAAGGAAGATGAGTTTGGCCAACTTTGTTCTCTCAAAGGCAGCCAGGAGCTGGTCCAATGTAGGACAGAGCGGAGCAAGATCCCAATGTAATTTGTCGCTGAAGTGGGACTGCTCTGGTTTTGCGTACAACTGTTCTTTCCAAAAACAATGGGACTGCGGTGACTCAAAAAAAAAAAGGCGCAAAAAAAAAAAGGCTTCAGATCACATCCATTCTGGCAGCAGCAGATCTGAAAGAAGGGTCTTTGGGGACTGGTCTCCATCCCCTAGCCAGCTGGCTGGCTTGGGTTCTGCTGCCAGACTTTACCATCCCTCCAGATATGCCAGGACACCTGCATGTGTGATTGCTACTTATCCCTGTTCTGTCATTATGATTTGAGTGTAAAAGGTGTTTCTGCTAAACTAGGCCTTTTGACAGAACAAGGCTAGGGGGCAGCTCCACATGAAGTAACTCCCAAGAGACTGGAGGGGGTGATAATTTCTGGTGTAGAGGAGAAAACAGCTCCAGGTGAGCTGCAGTAACAATTCTGCTATTCCAAAGCAGCTGCAGCAAAAATAGTATATTTGGCTCAGGTGATATAGAGGATAAAATAACTATTTATGTAGACAATATATATTTATTTTTTTTTTTACTATTTTCCTTCTTCTCTCATGGATTACCCTTGGTGCCAGCATTAAACTGTACCTTTGTTTATAAAGGTGCTTGATCCTATGATGTTTGTGAAAGAAAAGCTTTACGTACAGAGCCTACTGGCACAGGCTGCGTAAGTAGGTGCTGCGTATGATGAACGTTGCAGTGCTTTCCAGGTATGGGAGAGTCGCATGAAGACAGAGCAGAATTGTGACAAAAAAGCCGGCAGACATTAGAGAGTCATAAGAGCAACGAGAGGTGCAGCTAGCCGTGACAATAATCACTTTATTGAAACAAAAAGGTCTGTACTAGTATAGGCTGCACTAGTTTACTGAACACTTGAGTGATTAGGTGAAACTGGCATAAATGTTTGAAAAAAATATACTTAGCAATCAGTCAGCCTGTGTTAAACCAGAAGGACATATCAAGCTGATTCTATCTTGTGTTTGGTTCTTGTCTAAAAAGTCATTAGGTGTATGAAGGAGGAAAGAGTACATGTTAAAAGTCTGTGTGCGTGTCCAGATGAAAAAGGGCTGACAAAGACCTCAAAATGTTGATGATCATAACAAACTGGAGAGGTAGTTTGAAGTCAAACAATCAATTTAATAATGTTCAGTGCTTTGCCCTTCAGGAAAGTATATAGAAAAGCAGAATACAGCACAGAATAGCTCTGCAGAAAAGGTTCTGCTTTGTCCTGAACAAGCCACAAACTGAAGGCGAGCGAGCAATACGGCACAGTTATATTAGCAGAAATGTTGTATGTCAGGTCTGAGCAATAGTCCTCTCCACTCTGCAGGAGTACTCTGTGTACTTTGAGCATTATTGTTTTGAGAGAAATACATGCAAACTGGAGAGTTCAGAAAGAAAGGACAAGAGTCTGGAAGGGTGTCCCCCTGAGACAGGTTCAAAAGTTAAGTTTGCTTAGTCTAGAAAAGAGAAGACTGAAAAGGGACGTTGTGGTCCCTCCATATGGAGCAGATGTTTTAAAGACACCGATCAGCCGTTTTTGCTGTTCCATGCTTTGCCAAGGTGTCCCCTACCCCACTCTTCCAGGTAAACTGTGAATAAATAAAACTTTGTTTCTCCCCTTGGAATATCTTTTTCCTCTGATCAGCATCTAACAACGGAGTCCCTCAGGAATCCATCTTCTGGCAGCTACTGCTAACTAAGGATAGTTTTCTGTCCTCTGTCCCTGCAGTTATAAAACCTTGAAATGATTTAGCAGCTTAGGATTATTTTTAGTAAGATTCCAAATACTTCCAAGGGAAAAGGACACAAAGAAAAAAAACACTTTATATAACTTGTCACAAGTGGTTTGACAAAATTCACAGTTAAGATGTCCTTGTTTTCATCAGCTTTCATGTGTTTCTTTATCTGAAGCAATGTTACTGGATTGTGTCCATGAAACATCATTAAAAAGGGATGTTAATGAGACGATCACCAGAACATTTGAGTCATGGCTAAATAGGGACACGGAGCGCATAATTGGCAAATAAAATTTCACTGGAAATGTGTGAAATTAAGTCATAACTGCAATGAAAAATACAGTCACAGGAAACAAAACCCTAGAATGCAACATGTTCTTTCCCTGTGTAATCTGCCATTTCCCCCAAAAATTGCCTGACAGAGCACTTGCAGGAGAAGCTAATGCAAGAATTTTTTTTGTTCTTTGCTATTTGGAGATCATTTCCAGTGCTGTGGGCTGTGATGGAGATGGCTTGGAGTAAGAAATTGAATTCAGAAAATCAGTGGTTATGGACTGCACCACATTAATGACTTGGAAATGCATTTCTTGCTTCTAATCACACTATGTAGGAAATTCCTCCATGTGCCCCATCGTGCCATGGTGTGGAGCACTCTACTCACAGAGAGGATGAAGGAACAGCTTGGTCTCCGTAATGTGCAAATCACTACTTTTTCTGGCAATGGTATCAGGAAGGATGCCTGATCAGGCTAATTATTTTTTGTGCTAATTATTTTTTAAATTTCATAAATTATGAAATTTAACTTTTCATTGTATAGATGTTATGTAAAAATATCTGTAGTCTGCTGTTCCAAGCACAGAAAAGACTATTATCAGGGAAAAAATATCAGTGATAGAGATATATATAGGGAAAAAGCCGTTCAGAAACTGTAATTCCATTATTGCAAAAATATCTGAAATAAACCACACTCTCAGACTTTAAATTCTGAAAGACGCACTAAAATGAAGCATAATAGTTTTTTGATAGGGAAAAAAACTTACCAAAAAAGTATTTTGGATTCTGGAAAATTCCATATATGGGCAAAAAAGTTTTATGTAATAGAATAGCTTGGTGATGTTCAGTTATAGTAAAAGTTAGTTTAAATTTAGGTACAAAACCCAAGGGTGTGTCCAAGAGCCACAAGTTCAGGAAAAATGTTCTATCAATTGGATTTTTAGCATTAGTTCATTGTAATGGTTTAAGTTGAGATTCAGGACAGTTTAGGACATATGATTTTAATTTCTTCAGTTTATCACCCCTCCTCCTCTGTATATGAAACTGCTAACATTTTATTTGCCTTTTTAAATGACTGCTGCCTCACTGTTTTATCTTCCATTAGGAAACGGAAGGCAGGAGCTCTATATCGCCATCTCACAGACCACTCACTCCTAAGACTGAGAGTGGAGACCAGAGTGGGAGTCACGGATCTGCACAACTGCAGACAGAACATCTTTTTCTGAGACCAGTAGCCAAGAAAGACTTTAAATTAAAAACATGTAATGTGCTGTAATACTGGGAGTGGGGGTGGGGGTGTGCAGTTTATCCTGAAGGAATCTTAAAGTATCTAGATAGGTCACTTGGGTTAATAATGTCCCCCCAAAGATGACACGTATGAGCTCTATGACAAGAACACAGGAAAGTTCTGAGTTTAACTGAATGTATGCGCACCTACTACTTTTCACGATGTGAGATAACAAAATATTGTTGACTCAGCTACACGTATGCTACAACTGATTATGCAAGTGAAGTAGGGGTAAATCTGAGATGCAGAGGAAAGACATAAGTTAATGGTATGTTTGTTGCGAAGAACCAGAAAGCCCAATCTGATTTTATTAGAGAACAAAGCAGGGAAAAAAATACCACCCAGCATCTCACTTCCTTCAAAGGCCCAAGGGTTCCTAGTAGGAGTCTGATTCTCGTCTAATTTCAAAGACTGAACCCTGGTTTTAAGTTTCACCTAGAATATCTAACCTGTGATCCCAGTATCTATAACTATCAGAACTGAAACTGGGTGTCTCCTACATTTGACCAAATACAACCTTATTGTGTTTTACTCAAAAAACCTGCCTGGTAGTAGAGAGCAAACTGAACCTGAGTAATTTGAATGCATTATCTCCACAGTTGCATGTATGAAGGAACAGTGGCACGAGGGGCAAGTGAAGAGGACCTGCATCCTGGGACACAGGTGGGACACAGCCGCCACTGCACAGTGTGCTTCTAATCTTGAGAAGGTCAGTGGGATTTCTGCGGTTAGTAAGGTTTTTCTCCCTAGCAACCACAAGCATGCATCTCTTCTGGAAGCAGAAAAATGCCCAGTAGGTATGGAAAAACCCTTGTCACCATGAAGACTACTGGACTACACACTGTACAGGCTGTACACGAAGCTGTCATGGATATAGAAACAAAAGAAAACTAGTTTCCTTCTTTGCATGAAATATCAGTTATTTTCTTATCCTCAGATAACTATTTTCTTTCAATAATATGGCCACGAAAGTTGAAAAAATACCAAAAGCCAAGGCTTAAATTCAGTTTTCCTAGCACGTTCCTGCTTGAATCAGGACTTCAGTTATTTTCACAGGTATTTTAATTTAATGTCATTTTTCTTTATTTTTTTATTTAACTTCACGTGTTGTTAAATTTCTGAATCTACATTTCTAAGCTTGCTATGCTGGACTTCTAAAAAGTCTACTGTTTTGTTTTATCAGACCAGCTGAAATTAACACAGCAGAAAATGGCACAAAAAGATTTCAATTCCAAAGCTGATGTTCCCATATTCGCATGATTTTGTAATAAAAGCTGATAGCTCTTCACTTGATGTGGGCTTATGGAAATCCACTAGGCCTTGAACTCAGAAGATGCATTTTGAAGCCTGCATGTACATGAGTGGCTTTCCTCCAACTAATTTTTCAATTAATTGGAAGTTTGCAAAGTTAGCAAATACTCGACTGGAAATAGAGTTGATGTAGTGTACCCCAAATATAAACATACCCAGACACTTTATAGAGTGTCTTCCCCTTCCACAGTTCCTTATATGTTCACTTAGTTTTGTTTCTCACCCTTTTTCACTCTCTTCTCCTTTTAAAAATTCTCGTTAGCTTTTTTTTAAGATTTTCCTTTCTTAAATTTTGATTCATTTTTAAAAAAAAATATATTTTCTTTTTGATTTCATTTTGATTTGTAGTTTTCCTACACGAAAGATAAGCCAATAGGACATTGCAGTTCCAATCAAACTTTCCAACCACATGTTTTCCAACAAACTTCAAATGAAGCAGAAAAATCCATTCATTCACTTCGTGACAATCATTAAAGCACACTGAAATGAGTTTCATCTGGCTTAAGAGTCCGGTTGAGGTAAGTTACACATTTTTAATTACGCTGGTTAAGAGTGAAGCCAGTAAAACAGTCATTTAGTTTTGTATTTTATGCCATAAATCCTGTTTGCCATAAACCTAAAGCCAAGAGCGGTGAGCAGAGCAATCTGCAGGATTAGTCTCTCATCACCACGGCGTGTTTCGCTGCTGCCATCTTCCGGCAAAAGCGACAGTTCTCCCGGTTGCTTTTGAAATATTTCATCATCTTTTCTCTTTCACAGTATCGGTGTAGGGTTTTGTTCATTTGGGGGTTAGATAATTTATCTATAAGTTTTGCAATGTGTGGTGTCTCTTAGGCAGTTGCAATTCATCCACACAAAAAGATTTTAGAATTTATTGCAAATCTAACAACTAGTATTTAAAAGCAAATATCCTTTGCGTTACCAAACATTGTAATGCTGACCAACGTCTCACGTATATTATTGAACGTACCTGTTTCAGAAACGTTTTTGCCAATATTTATGCTGCTTGTAGTTTAGACAGCAAATAAATTATTTGGATCTAGACCTGATTCTGTCCTTAAGTTCATATTTACTACACCTTCTCATTTTACTATTTAAAGATATAGAAAAATATTTGTATTATACATCCTACATTTGTGGTCAAATAAAGTGGTGGTGTTCTCTCAACCATCCTTCACCCCTACACAACTGGTATTGGAAAGCTATACAAAACTGCCTATTTTTGCTGAATTTTTTTCTTACAGCACTTAAGTCTGTGGAGTCTGAGGTGCTCCGATGTTCACCTAAGCACATTTTATCTGTATTTAGCACTCTAAAATCCCAAACAGTTGCTGCAGATGAACAGGAAGAGGCTGTTACAGGAGGCAGAAGTGTCGGGGGCTCTGCAGGCCAAGCCAAGCCATAGCTCTGACCCCTGATTTAGTCTCTTCAAAGTAATGACGCTATGACAGGATTTCTTGATAACATGAAATCTTGTAATAAACACCCTTCTTACAAAGAAGAAAGGCTACTGTAGGAGTTTAATGAACACACCAAGGCCCTTGGGACAGACCGCTCTGGGGGCCCCAGGCCCACCATGAAAGTGTGCTGAGAGAAAGCAACCTTCCTAAATGAAAATATGATTTATTATCATATAAAAACAAACGTGGGCAGAAAAGGGGAGGAAAGTAACAAAGCAAAAAGCTGCATCTGAATATCACATCCTTTCCTTAGAGATGCTGGTAGCCTCCGGCCACAAGCCAACCCCCCCCGCCCCGGTGCCGAGCTTCCTCTCAGGGCAGGGCTAAGCAAAGCACTCCTGCCGCCCAGGTCTGACAGTTCCTCAGAACATCTTCCACCCTTCTTCTCCTCCCCCCTTCCCCCTATTATAGACGATTTCAGAAGAAAACCGGAATCAATGTCGAATTAATCAATTTGTCTTTATTAATGATGAGGCAAGGAAGCAAAACAGCGCTGGGCGGCCAGGGAGTCGCAGCTCCACCGGGGCTCGCAAATTCGAGCAAACTAGGCAACTCCTTTTATACACACAGAAGTCGTTGTGTCTTCCTTGATGAGGCCTTGCTCTAGAAAATTCCGCTAAGCAAAAAGAAGGGTTGTCATGNTCGGGGCCCTACGGCCCTGCCAGCGGGGGAAGGCTGGTTAAGATTCTCCCTCAGGAGCGAGACGAGCAGGGGTGAGCGCACACAGGCCCTCGCTGCCCCGCTTCCCGGGTGCTGACAGNAGGAAGATCGGCGTTCTGCTTGCTTGTAGCTGAGGCGTTTCCTCATCTCGCGGTTGCACCTGCGATAGCTCGTAATATTTGTATTTCAACTTAATTTCATCAGCTAATAGTATAGGTCACTTATTACACTCCCCCACCACCACCCCCCCAGAAATCAGACATTGGTCAATGCGATTTTTATTTTATTTTATTATATTTTTGCCTCCTTTGCGAGGTGTACTCCGATTAGTTGATCCATTCCTGACTGAATCTCTGCCTGAGAATAATGGCAGCTCTGTCCCCGGCTGCCACCCCGTCCCTCAGCCCCTTCCCACCCCCTCGGGGCCCTACGGCCCT